>JASDQU010370721.1:13982-73133 GCA_032191745.1 Picea mariana | reverse complement strand
ATAACTTCGAGAACATGAGCTTGAATCAACTTTTTGATTAAATGCATGTGTCTTTCAATGTGTTTGTTGTGCTAATGTTGAATTGGATCTTTGGTGAGTTGAATGACACTCTAATTATCATAGCAAAGTGTGATCAGATGTTGCTATTGGAATCCAAACTCTTAAAGGATCCATCGAAGACAAAGGGTTTCTTGATTTGCACTAACAACTACTTGATACTCTTATTCTACCGAAGAGAGAGAAAAGACACATTGTTTCTTATAATCCCAAGTGATAGGTCCAAAACCAATATTTAGAACATAAATTGTAGTAGAATTTTGATCATCAAGGTCACCAACCCAATTAGAGTCAATGAAACCAACCAACAAAACAATCTTCTCTAATTGTAATGTATTCCAAACTGAATTGTACCCCGAATATACCAAAGTATCAAACCATTTTTTCTTTCTAATGGTTCTCATGAGAAATTTGCATATATTGGGAAACAAGACCAACAACAAAGGACATATCAAGACAACTATGAGTCAAATACAAAAGGCTACCAACTAATTGGAAGCACAAGGTGACATTCACTTCAGGGGTTGTATGATTGGAAAGGAAATGAGTCTAGTTTACAATATTTCGTGTGAAAGCAATGAAGAAGGTCACATGCATACTTACATCGGGAAAGGGAAATTTCTTCCTTGGTTTGCAAGACTTGTAGGCCAGGATAACATTGCAAATGTCTTAATTCTATCTTTTCAAATTACTTCTTAAGACTAGATTTTACATGGGTTAAAATTTTGGGGTCACTACCAATGAGTATAAAGTCGTCAACTTAAAGAGAAAGTATTATGAGACGTTACCCACTTTCTTGGTATAGACATTGGGTCCAAAATGACATCAAAAAAATTCAATGTCAACAAGAAGCTATCCATTTTAGTGTACCAATCTTGTGGAGCTTTCTTAAGGCCATTTGTTGGTGCAAAATTGGAGACCGGGGTTCTCAAAGGTCACCAACAAAGGTATCGTTGTATTATAGTAGCGCTAGCATATTCAACCTTTCGTGGGGGAATGCGGTATCACCTGAAGCACTTCTGAGACTTGTGTGTAATAAACTGAGTTAGAGAGGATACACCATCAGATCTAGCATAACACAAGGAAGATTCATACTTAAATGTAAAAGATTAGATCATTAGAAGTCTAAACTAGGTTATGAATTCAATAATCTAGGTTTCTCATCATAAATATAAGTGCATGCATCACAAAATCTTGTTAGATGGTATCATAACTAGTAACTACACAAAACATGACAGTTTGGGTAGAAGAACGATCATGCATTCTTCCATATCATTACAAATTTTTGGAGGCCTGAATAATCCATTTTGTATTATCATATCACATACTAGCGTACATGAAGTATTTATTTCATATCGAGACTTATACAACAGAATCAATGACAAAAGAAGAACATGAATCAAGTAACAATAGTCTGACAACTCTCAATAATAACACTAGATCTCAGAATTAACTCATCCTCTTTTCAATTAGGTGCACCAGTAGCTATAGCATCTAAGAAATTACATTAGCAAGAATAAATCATTATCCCTTTCCCATTACATTTTCCCCAATTTGTATCATTCCCTTGGTTGTTTCTTGATTCCGCTTCTATGGTTTCTTGATTATGTTTATGTTTATTTCCCTCTTTGTCTTTTCCTGCACTTGAAGCTTCTAAACCTTTCCTCTTCTTCCTCCAGCTGGCATCTAATCTGTATTATTTGTTGGCATGTTTTCAGTTAGCTTTCCTCCACTTAGATTTCTCACTAATATGCTCTATTGTTTCATAAAACTTTAATATTTCTGCAAAACTTGGAGGTCTTTTAAATGGAGGGACCAACAGGCTCGGACCATAATATTTGACTCATCACAATTCAAAATGTTATCTCATTCTCTTGTCCTTCTACAAATGGAGGGAATGTGCATGAAACAAATCATAGTGCGTGACCCAATCCTATCATTTCCTTGCCAAAATCAAGGCGCCTACAACAAATTCCTATGTAGTTTTGACACTAGGAACCTTGGACTTGGTAGCCAATAGAGAATTCCACTATGTGTCAGCAAGGGAGTCCAAATATTGAAGTAGAATTTACTCATCTTGGAATGTAGGCATGAATTTCTAAAGTGTTGTCTTTGCAGCTCAGTCAGCATCATCCATGGCATCTAACTTGTCATCTACAACTTGTATCTCAACTAACTTAGCCACTTGCTCGATAGGGTCAACAATGGCTCAGGCTTCTGCATGCATCTGTTGAAGCCTAGTGTGCATCTATTCGACATGTTTACTACATTGATCCAACAAGCCAACCCATTTCGTGATCATATCGAAGAGTCAACGACATTCATCATTCCGGGCATGAAGCGAGGACTTGAAAGTGGTCCCCTCTTTGATTGCAAGTGTAAGATTCTATAGGAGCTCTTTGGGTTGCTCCTTTTCCTTTAACTTGAATGTAACTACCTCCTATTGCAGGGTATATGTATTGGATACCAACTAGGACCATGCACCAACAATGAGGTCAACTGTGTCTGGTGATGAAACTGGAGTGATATCATGAGTCTGACTGACCTCCTTGTTATAATATACTTAACTATTTTTTTCAACCATGGGTTCACGAGTTCAAGATTTCATCTTCCAAGTTCCTCAATCTCCATTTTGCACCCAAAGACCCATGATATACATTATGACCGTTAGACTTGTCATGGGTATTGAGCCCCTAAGTATCTCATTTCTCCTATATCCAAGTCTGACCTTGATCATTCGCAACCGCAGGTTTGCAGGTTCTTGGGTTGGCGGTTTCATAAAAAGCCTCAAATTCAAATTGCTCTTGTTTGTCCCTGCCATCTTCTTTCTTTTCCCAATATGAATTTAGTATGGTTTAATGCTAATAACTGATCATGCAGGCTCCGTAACGATCGTCAATAATAAGAGAAAGGGCTTGAATAGATTTTTCATTAAAATGAATTAAAGAAAGATTTTCCAAAGGTTATATTATTATTGTATCTCTGAAAGGATTCATTTCAAGTTATTATCCAGTTGAAAGAACACTCTCGTCAACCTATGACAACAAAAACTAGACAATAGTTATGTGGTGATACTTTGAATATTTTTGGTCGTGAAGACTAGAACTTTCAGTGGTCCAGAGTGTATTCGTATTACTCATCTCCTCATGCATAGAAATACATAACCTAGACATCCGGAATTGCTCACACAGGGTGTGTCCCTAAGGTATTTGACTGCAAATAACTTGTTGCATGGTGTGTTGAGAAAGACATACCGAACCAACAAATTATACAACTCCAAGATCATTCCCCCATCTCTCTTTCACCACAAGTGTTTCGTAAGATGTTGAAGCTCCATGAGCCAACACTTAACTTCAAAGGAGAGGATTGCAGATATTTTCTAAAAAAACATGACAATGGCTTGGATCTCTTGCCTGCATTCTTGGAGAATCCTGTAGCTGTCCTAGAAGACATAATCAGGATTCATATTGACTCTTTTAAAAACACATTTCTAGAAATCACTTGGTTGTTTACCAGGTTGATAGGTCAGGAAATAACAATCACCATTTCTCACATGACTCTTTATTTTATATTTTACAGTTAAAGAAAAAGCTATTTTCGACTAGGGAAAATTGATTTCCATTGAAACATCCTCCCAATTGTCACATTACAAAAGGGACAAGAAATTCTTCATGGATTCCTATTTGGTATTTGCGATAGTATATTGTTGTCAATTTAAAAAATTGACTATATGTAAAAGGGTGAACTGTGAAATTGATCCAATTACCTTCTGGTATCAATCATTGTGGATACACAAGACTTCTCTACATTTTACAAAGTTTATAATGATTTCATTTCATTTTTCAAAGGACTATTGTTTGGTACAAATATCCCCAGGATATCGAACCAAGCGAATAAATTCTTGGATAAAAAGGGAACAATAGAATAGATGGAAAATCACAATGTCATCAGGATCTTTTGTTCCGAAGAAAATACCTCTTTTATTCCACACCATGTAACTGATAAATCGTTTATTACAAAAGTGGCAAGGAAGTACAATTTATGGCTGCACTTTTTCCATGAAAAATTGAAAAATCAATTCATCCCCTTGTCATGGAAAATTGGAGACTTCATATTCAAGAACATAAAAAAAATCGATGAGTTTGCGAATCACTTCAGCAATGTAAACCTAAAGTATGCGGAAAATATAAAGGGGTTTGACCCTAACAAAATCTTCATGGAATATATGTTGTCAGTAGGATTCAAAAACACATTCATTCATACTACTTTGAGTGAAGAACAATACAACAACTTAGGTGCTCCTGCACACAACGTTGGTGACTTGGAAATAATACTTAGTAATAACAAGTTTAATAATATAAAAGGAAAGGGTCCCCGTGAGAAGAGTGCCCAGTCTCCAGTTGTTACTCTTAAAACTACCACATCTCGGATCAATGCTCCAACAAACCACCCAACTAGGAAAGTTACCAAAAGTATTTCAAGAGGCGGAGGAGAGAAGAATCCCCCCTCTGGAAAAATTGAGAGCTCACACAAGCCCCCTCTGAGGAAGAAGAGGAATAATGTTGTGCAAGAGGAAGAAAACCATCTCATCAAAAATGACATCAACAGCTTCTCTCTTGAATATATGGAGCTCGAGGAAGATATTGAGAAAATGTTTTCCACAATTGATCAGTCAGGAAACATGACCCATCAAAATTCATCATTAGAGATCATTAATAATGAGACTTTCAGTGAAGAAGAGTCATTCTATTTCCAAAGCATTGTTTTCGACAAGGAATCCAAGAAATTTATTATAGAAAAAGGTGATCTGAAAAATAAGAAAGAAATATCTCGTTCAGAGGTTGACTTAAAAGATATGCGGCCGTCCCAAATATCTAAAATTCAGAGAGCAACTGAGGATGCTCTTGATGATTCCATTGGTGGTCCAGAGGCAGAAAACACTAAATTGAAAGAAAGGATCAGGGAACTGGAAAACACCTTAATTCCTCTTCCACTTATTTCTAGTCCTTTATCAATAGTCAGATCCACCACACCCACTCTTAAGTTGAAATGATATTCAAGATTACTTACATCAACCGAAATTTATGTAGAAATAATTATTAAGAAGAGAATGGAATTAATCACAGAGGCATGGGAGGTTTTGAAAAACATTGTTTCTTTTGGTTCGAGGGCACATGCCTTCCATGAAGATTTGCAAGATGATCTGAAGAACGAGCAAGGTTTCTACATTGATGTTGTACTACCCTTTGGAACCAAAGTATCTAAAATGATGAAACTAATAAGAAGACAGGAGGATCTGCCCTCCCCAAGTTGGATAAAATAGCTAAATGCTTGCTGGATGGAAAAGATTAAAAATTTGAATATTATTGTTCAAGCATGCATCGAAGCCATATTGAAAAGGGAAGATATGTTCAAGAGGCTCAAGGATATAGACCTAGAAAGAGGTACTAATGAAGTACAAGACCCTAAAATATTAATCATCAACTCAATGTTCCTAACAAAACAACAACTTGACAAACAAGTTGAGATTGTTAAAGGGTTATCAATTGAAAAGTTTTATGGTATACTCGAATATAATGAAGACGACATAGACAATTGGCTAGTGGACTACTCTGTGAAGAATCACGATATTGAGGAAGTAGTACATGGTATTTCCCTTGATTTAAGAGACTTGGAAGGCGAGTTATTTAACATTAAAAAATTTCATGAGATAAATGTCGCACCAATGAAAAATTATATTGAAGAATGGTTCAAAAAAGAAATCAGCAAATTGACCAACGAGGGGCAAGAAACAATTGAGATAGTTCTTGTAAGCATTAATGAAGACAATAAAAGGACAATAGAAAGCAAGTGAATACACGATATACCATCATAGTAAGTTTATGTTGATCACATCTTTCTTTCTTTATCAGTTCTTTCATCCAGTTACTTCACTTCTTTCACTAGAAAGGTTTAACCAACGTCTGGTAACTTCTCCTTGTCTTCTTTCTAGGTCTTGTTGTTCTATTATCACCCACCATCCTCCTTCTGCAATATTATTTCTTATTTATATTTTCTTTATGGTCCACAGGAGCCCCAATCCTAGTCTTAAGGACAAACTCGTTTTAAATTTTAAAAGCTTTGTAATAAACTATATATTTTTTTCAAAAATTTCTAGAGAGCTATTTTGGGATTAGTTTTGACTGTGCTTTGTAACTCTGAGTTTTGAGTATAAAGTATTTGAGATTGATATATCATTATCTTTATTTGAGCTTCCCATGTGTCCACTCTATTAAATTTCTCTTATGCATGCCGATTATCTTCTTTTTTATTTTATTTGATCAGAAATCTTTAGTTTAACTATGATGGATGTGAGGAAATTTTGTCTATCTCTTCAAATGTATGAAGTGTGTGGTTCCTGGTCATTTCTCAGGAACCTTATTTGAAAAGAAAACAAAAGATTTTATTTCTTTTTATTTTTATATTTATTTGATTACCACGACATACTTCTGCAAAGTCCCATATTTTGAAGATTTAGAGTCCCAAGAAAATCTTAAAGAGGAGTACCACCTCTATAAAAACACAGGGGGATTTTTATCCTCGTGAGGTTTCCATTTCGGTCCTAACGGATTCAAGTGTCAACAGTAGGTGAGTGATTTCTAAGGCTTTGCACAATCTTGTCCATGACCTTCGACAGAAGTGTTCCAAGTACCTCTATTTCCTCCAAGTAGAGCTCCAAGATATCTCATCATTGTTAAGGGTACTATAGCATAGGCACAATTTGTTCTTTAACAAAATTAGTGTTTTGCGATGAATGAGTATCATCCTAGGTGTCTAGAAGGTTATGTGGAGGGTCCTCATCCATCAGAATCTGTGTTTCAAGCCGTGAATCTAGTTTTGGATGAGAGGTCGTTTGGAGGGTTGTGTGCAAGGGACATAGATTTATGGGATTTGAGGAGAAGTGGAGGGGAATGAACGAGTGGTACCAATAGTTGTGGTGAGATGGGAAGTAGAGTCTGGAAAATCTGAGTCAAACTGGTTATGGGTTGGGGATGTTTGTGGTGTGTGTGCGACGATGGTGGTCCCATCGTTCTGTGGAGTGGTGGCTTCCTCAATGATCGTGGTATATTGGAGTTGCACGGGAGGGTCATCAGGAATATGGATAATGACAGACGTGGAGGGTGAAGTGAATGGGGTGGAAATATCAGTGCATGTCCAGGGTGGGTTGGTATGCAATTGTGGTGGAATGGTGTGATATTGAGGTGGGATGGAGGAAATAAGGGTAGCCTCAATGATGACAGTATCATTGAAGAATTGGGAGGGGGAGTTGGTACACAACTTCTTCCAAGGAAAAATAGAAATATAGTCCGCCCATAATTTCTTACCTAATATCATCGCATCATTTGTAATGGATGAAAAAGGAAACAAGATAGGCTACCTTGGTAGTGCCTATTCATCACCCTCGTCATCCCCTCCCTAGGAATTAGAAAGTGTCTTGTGACGCTTGGTGGAACTAATATTGGCATCAAAAGACATTGCAGAAGCTAACCTTTGTGCCATTGTGGGCATCCCATAGGAGACACATGTCTTCTTATTTTCAACAATGACCTAGAACACAGGGTGAATTACTTATCAAATGCAACCTCATCCAGGTAAAATGGTAACGATTGCATATGAAAAAGAGGCGGAACCACCCCCAAAGATCACACAAATGTATGTTCCCAGCTCATCCTGAACCAGATATTGTGGGTATTCCTATTAAGTAGCAACTGTGAGATTCATGACCTATTTGTTGTGGCAATGAGCTCATCATATTTTTTTGAGAAGGTGACATTGTGAGCGACCTTGTTGGTAGATGCAAGGAGAAAATTCCATGGGTCAAAAATCTTGGCGATACGATTATCAACATTGTGAGAAATATTGTTCCCCCTCGATGGTTTCCAATTCCACATGATGAAGGTGACAGGAAAATAGCTATAGATGAAATATCTAGCTCGTTCATGTGCATTGGCACAAGCCTGGAACAACTTGGTGAGCAGGTATTTGCACCAGCTCATAGGTGCACCATTCTTACTGAACTTTTCCACTGTGATGGCATCTAGAGTACACTCGCCCTTCGTGTAATTTTTCATCACCTTCCTCCTAATGAGGTAGAAATCCATACAGACTTTCTCATCATTAATCAGTGTAATGTGCGCTCCTCGACCTCCACGACGTGTACCATATTTTTCAAATAGGCTTAGCTCCCCCTTCTTTTTATCATGCTTCCCAGAGCCTTGAAATCCTTCAGTGACATCCTGGCCCTACATGGACAACCCGGTGAGCATATGGATTCCCTCCATGTGGATTGGATAGGCCTGGTCTATCCAGAGAGTACTATTGTGCACTTTTCTGATCAAAAAGTTTGGTGAAATTTCTAGCTTCTCCGGTAGTACCAAAGACGAGTAGGTTGCGGAGACACAACAAAGTGGAATTCTGTAGGGGAATGTAATTAGGATTTTGTTTCCACTAGAACTCTTCATCGAGAAATTTAGAGAAATCCATGAAGGCATTGGTAGCCATGTGGGGTAATTTTGCGGCTTCGGTAAAATCGAGGTTGACCAACCTAGTTTGTTTAACCTTCCCATGTAGCTCACCTTGAACAATGACCCGTGGATCAATAAAATCCACTAGAACAACAGTTCTGAGAGCCCCTCAACCAGTTGTGTGAACCATTGGAATAGGGTGACACTGGTAAAAAAATAACACTAGGGAACCAAGTCGTGGAAGTGGGCTTACAGAGTGCTCAAAAGGCTCCAGGACTGACTCTACAGCGAGCGTGTTGATAAAAAAAACATGAATCCATCGACCAAATGCATTTTTATAAGAGCTATGTGGAAGATGACATGACAACCATGCATTGAATGCTACAGGGTGACAAGAGTGGGAATTAACGTCAACTAAATCCTTCGAACGTGGAAAAACACATGACGTGATTGGGGAAAATAAATGCATAAACATAAACTTGGGAATGGGATAGCAGATCAACTCAGGAAAGTACTGAGTCAATGAGTGGTTAACCGGAAAAAGAACGAACAATTGTTAATATTTAATTGACTATGACAAGAAGAGATGTGAGGATGAATAAAAAGGTACTAATTTCTTTTAATGACCCACGTGATGACACAAGGGAATTGAATTCAAACTTCAACAACATTAAGTATGAGATGATGTGATTGATACTTCCCCGACCACAAAGGTGATATCTGGGTTGGACAATGTGGAAAGAGCTACTAGACTTATAGGGCCGGTGACAGTTGGACACGTCACCATTTTATTGATAAAGACGAAAAACAAAGACAAAATTAGAAATCCTACATATAGAACACACTCCCGAAGACAGGAGTGGACCAAAACCTTATTTATGAGGAAGAAAGGTAGGGGTTCGGGCATGCACCATTCACCCAGCCGGGTCAAAGAATTCCATCGAGTTATGTTAATTTGATAGCTCCAGAGTCACGGATATCCGCAACTATGAAAGGACCAAGCCAATGCATTTGTAGTTTTCCCAGATGTTTTTGATACTTGTTGTCATATAAGAGCACCCGGTCACCTTGCACAAATTACTTATTCTTTATATGTCGATCATGCCAGGATGTTTTCAGGGAATAATCCACAGTATGATGAAAATATGATAGGAATGTAGCTTCCTCAAGTTCCAACCGTTTCTCAACCCGCTTTGCAAGGGAGTCATCATCTATCATCTTAGTAGCTTGTGAAATGAATAGACTTGGTGTGAGAAACTCAGGTGGCACAATTGCTTCCCTTCCATATACCAGTTGAAAAGGAGTATACTTAGATATCATTTTCAGGATTAACTGTGTAGTGTAAGTCATTAATATATGAACCATATCCATGAGTATTAGTCACGAAAATGATATCTAATATGTTGCACTGCGGAAGCCCCTCTATGCTTAAGGAGTATATTTTTTTAATTTCTTTGTGGTAGTCATGTACACCCGTAACAAAAATGGAACTCACTCCTCCTAGTCATCTTGATTTGCGCAACATACTTTAGTCATCCCCATCTCCAAGATTTTATTAAATGCTTCCACTATTCCATTATCCTGCGGATGGTAGGGACTACTCTTATGATGTTGAATCATGAATTATCTTGTAAGGGTTTCAATAGTCTCACTAAGAAATTGGTCTCCTTGATCACTAGTCAAACTTCGAGGACAACCAAACCTGGTAATAACATTTTCAAAAATAAATCAGGTTGTTATGGTTGTAGATAAATCCTGAACAACTCCACTTCAGCCCATCAATTCAGGGAATCAATTATGCTAATTATGTATCTTTCCTTTAAATAATTAGTAGGAGGATTGATCGAACTAATGAAATCGACAATCCAGTTTTCAAAAGCTTGCAGTTCTCTGATAGTGTGTAGAGGTAACTCATCATGATGAGATGGATTTCCCACTCTCTGACATACAAGAAAGGCTTGAGCATATTCCTTAGCATATTTAAACATTTTAGGCCACCATAGACCTGCTTGTAAGATCTTTCTGGAAGTAACCTTTCTACCAATGTGTCCTCCCGCAACTCCACTGTGACATTCCCATAGAATATCATGTATTTCATGGTCTAGAACACAACTCCGCAAGATATTATCCAATCCCAATTTGTATAGTTGGCCCTCAATCAATTGATAATCCATTTCATGAACCATGAGGTGACTCTTTTGGGTCACGGAATATCCTTCCGACATAGCACTAGTAGTCAATAACATGGCAATATCAGATAGATAATCAGGAATAGCTTCAATACGAAAAATATTTGCATCATGGAGGTAATCATCTACAACTCTGCCACTTTCTCTCGAATCTAGTATCGAAAAATTATCTGGCCCCACATTTAGTTTACTAGGCTTGATAATGACCTCAAAAGAAAACTCCTAGAATAATAACAACCATCTAGAAATTCATCTTGAAAATAGGAATTCTTGGAAAATTTGACTTTGAAGGACTTCCTAGCAAGTGGTTTGGCATTGATATTCCTCATATACATACCAAGCGGTTGGAATTAGTCCCAAAGAGTGAATAAACCTATGCATCCAAAATTGAGAAGGAAGTTGCACAATTTCCCATAACTAAATACAATGCGCAACATGCTTCCTTGGATTAGAAAACCCATCATATACTACCAAAGTTGAGGTTGTATTGTTTCATTCCCAATATTTATTCAGCTAAGTAAATGGTGACAGGGGAATAAAGTGATATTGAATAGCACACTTTACTTAGTCCCAAGAAGACAACACACCCTTATGGGTGGCCCACCATATAGCTAAAGAGGATCTTAATGCAAGATCGAGTACAATAATTATTTTCTCTCGTGCAATTTTATCCTCTAAATCAACAACAAAGCTACATAAATATGAAGTGCCATCGTAAATAGGGTAGTCTCTAACCTTTGATCCAATCCACCTGGAAGCTCTGATAGTCGTGCACTGCCTTGATAATTTCTCTTATCTTCCTTGTTTCCAAATTGAATACTCTGCAAACTTACTGAGTTGCCTGCAGTCAAGTTAATATAGTCTACCCAATTTCTTATAGTCGGAGTATAGAGATGATCCAAGACATCCTCTTCCATATTTCCCTCTACCAAATCTATACAGCGAGGACCTCGGTAGGGATCTAGTGGTTGGGTTACTTTCATACCATCCACTTCAAAGGTCATTATTTCCTTCTTAATATCGATAAAAACATAATTTTCATAATCCCAGTCGATGCCTAATAGAGATGGGTATGGGTCCTTATCCCCCATGATTTATATAACCTCAAATTCTGCCATTGTCTTTGCTCTGGCTAAGTCCACTTCAAAATTTTGAAACCTCCCAACATGATAGATACAACACTGATTGGCCATCCACAACTGAATGGGCGAATGGACAAGATTGGTCTTACCCATGGCTTCCCAGGTTTTCTTTAGTATTATGTTAACGTCAAACCCAAAATATAACATGACATCATTAATCTTGTAGCCTTCGATGTGAGTAATTAGCTTGAATTCCCTTCTGGGTCTTTGCTTCCTCCTTTATATTCTACATATATTTATCTCTAGAATATGATCAACAATTAGCTCTTTCAGGTTCCTTTCAATCACTAAAGTCCCCTTGAGCATGTTCTGCAACTCCTTGGTGAGTTGTTCGTCATCTAGAATGTCAAAAAATAATCGAGCCACAACTCAATAGTCTGCAGGTGTCTCACTGGAGGATATTTCTATTCCACAAAATTTTATACAATTTTAGCTTGAATATCACTACTTGAGTCTACAAGCATCGGTATTGCAGAATTATCAATCCATCAAAATATTTTGACAACGTCTTTAAAGAATTTTTTTTGCATAAGGGGGTAATATTTAACATCTTCTGGTACCACCTTCTAGATCCTGCTTTGAGTCGAGTATTCAACATTGGCACCAGCTCTTGTTCCTCCTCAAGTAATAATATTAATATTGAGTGCCTTTTCTTCAATGACAGGTCAGGGCTTAGAATTATCAAGTTGGTGTCGTGATGCCTCGCATAATCTTCCCACTTCGTGATCAACTCAAGGCAATCCTTGGTGGCATGGGTGTTGTTTCTACAATGGGAACACCAAGGATTTCTCAGAAGTGGACAATCTCTAGTAATATGTCCCTGATCATTGCAATTATAACACTGAGCTAGTCCTCTCCCATTGTTTCTCCCACCTATAAAACCTCTTCCACCTCGACGTCCTCCTCCAAATCATTGAGGAGCTTCATCAACCCTGAATGCAAACCGATCTAGTATGTCTGCAAGAGAATCCAGAGCTCAACACTACTTGGTGGTGTGGGTAGGTGACCCACAAAATTCACAGTAAATTGTGTTCAAGAAAGGAGTGCATTTTTGTAGGATTGGGTAGTGCCTCGAGGAATGCCCGTGACTTCTACAAATTTCACAATATTCATTATTTTGATTACCTTGATGGTTTGGGAAGGCATGGTACTGCACAGGGCCATGGAATGGCGTTGTAGTTACGACTTGTGAAACCCTTCAGATGGTCCTATTGGTGGAGGAACCATCAATTGTGGAGGGGGTCCTACACCCCTTAGTCTAGGACATTCATCCATTGTATGACCCTCATTATAGCAACCCATACACTAGACCTGTGGGTGACTGACTCTTAGGAATGGTCAATTCTTGAATTTTGTCAGTTAGTGTAGAAATTTTACCTTGCAATTGCGTATTATTATAGTCATCGGGTGGTATTATCACCCACAAGTTGTTAGGATATCCCTCCATCACCTTGATTTTAATATCTTGTTCTAGGGATTCCCCCAAAGTGGTTATCCATTGTTGGGTTAACAAGATTCACGTTAATGGTACAATTCCCTGAATAAACCATTCTCGCTTGTGGTCTTTGTGGATGGGATTTGCTAATTTTCCTATCGCATATTTAAACTATTGATTATACTCCTAAGAATATTCCTCGTCTCTCTATTTAATCTCCCGCAACTCAAAGAGGGCTTGTTGTTCTAACTGGGGTAAATGAAAATTTTCTATGAACCATTGTTTGAATTTATCAAGAGTGAAAGCGTTTCCTTGAGGATTTCCTGAATTTCATATAACATTTCAAATCAATATCTCTCAAATTGGTCTAAAAATAGACTAATTTATTAGCATCCAAAGTCCCACGAGACCACTAGATGGCCTCACAAAGGAACTAATGTTGTTCAACATCTTCATCCCCTTTATCCCAAAATTCTGGGTATCGGGTGAGGGATCTGACATGTTGATGTGACATGGGAGAACCTTAGGACCCTATCAAGATAAATCCCAAAGGTCCTGGTTGCGAAAAACTAAAGAACTTGCCACAATATTACTACTTCTACCACTTGAAATGGTTTGGCTAGAATGAGGAGAAATGACATAATTTAAGGGAAAATTTATTGTAGAATTTACCATATTGGAAGATTGCGCTGAGGGACTGGGAAATCCAAGGCTATTTTCTGTGTCTTTGGGATGGGATTATTTAATCTGGGGTGCCACATTAGGATTCCATATCGTATCAAGTCTTGTAGGGTACTTCACATCTTTGGGTGTTGCGGCAGCTAGTTCTCCTGCAACTTCTGTAGAGGTTACAATTGATTCATGTTCCTCAATGGTGACACCTATATTGGGTCTTTCTTCCAAATTTTATTCTCCTCATCTACTCTCTCCAGAACTATCACCTTTATCACCAAACATTTCCTTCAACCATTGGTTGGCCAACCTCCCACGTGTCTGTAACTCCTTCAAATTCTCTAACTCTCTTTTATGACTCTTATCGAAGCTTATCTCCTTCCACGATCGATCAGGCCTCTTCATCAAATTTCACATATGTTTTCACCACCTCTTCTCAATCACCACAACCCTTTTCTTAGCTCACTCGTCTTTGACACTCTTCTCACAATGACCCCCCATACCTCAATAACTTTTGTATCCTAAGTCATGGACCCTCGCCTGAATCACCCACCCCTCATGCACAAGGTTTTTATGATGCCATTTGAATCGAAGGAACCAGTAGCATTCCCTCTTCTACCATCAAGATATTCATCCACAACAATCTTTCTCATAGTATTATTCCTTGGGCTTCCTCGTAGAATATTGATTGTGTCTTTGAGAAATACTAGTGGTTCTCTGCGAAAAATTCAATGATATATCCCTATATTGTATTCTGGACCCAAAACTCCATAGCTTGGGAAATCTGGTGATCCAACTTGTGTAGAGTGGTGAGCTACTCAACAATCCAACTAAATATTTTCTTGATGTGATCTTTAAACTATGGCACTTCTTGCAACTGGTCGATCCACTGACAAACCTCTTTCAGGAATCATATCCAGAAGATTTTGTAATGGTCGCTTGCAGGTTCAGAATAGAAAAAAACGTCCTTCACAACCCTCATACTTTTCTATCATAGTTCATCTTCTCAAAATATAAACTCGACACACCTTATTTCCCACCAATTCATAATATCAGATTTACAAAGGTGATGTTTCATCCTCTGAAAACTCGCTTAGAAGCTAGGTCCCGGCAACAAAACCATTTGTTGGTGAAAAATTGGATACAAAGGTTCTCGGAGATTACCAAAAAAGGTATCTATGTAGTCTAGTAGTTTTGGCATATTCAACCTTCTGCAAGGGAAGGAGGTCTCATCCAAAGCACTGACAAGACTTGTGTATAATTAAGTGAGTTAGCGAGGATACACTATCAAATATAGCGTAACACAAGGAATATTCATACTTAAATGTAAAAGATCGAATCATTAGAAGTCTAAACAAGGTTATGCATTCAATAATCCATGTTGCGCAGCATAAATATAAGTGCATACATCACAAAATATTGTTAGACAGTATTGTAGCTAGTAACCACACAAAATAAAAAAAATTGCACAGAAGAAAGATCATGCATTCATCCATATCATAAAAAAAAATCGGAGGCTCGAATAATCCATTTTGTATTATCATATCACAAACTAGTGTACATGAAGTATTCTTTCATATCGATACTTATACAACAGAATCAATTACAAAAGAAGAACAAGAATTGAGCAACAACAATCTAACAGCTCTCAATAATAACACTATATCTAAGAATTAGCTCATCCTCTTTTCAATTAGGCACACAAGTAGTGATAACATCTAAGAAATCACATTAGAAAGAATCAACCATTAGCCCTTTCCCATTACATTTTCCCCAATTTGTATCATTTCCTTGGTTGTTTCTTGATTCTGCTTCTATGGTTTCTTGATTATGTTTCTGTTGCTTTCTCGCTTTGTCTTTTCCTGTGATCGAAGCTTCTAAAACTTTGTGCTTCTTCCTCCATTTGGCATCTGATCTGTATTCATTATTGGAATGCTTTCAGTTAGCTTTTTTCCACTTTGAATTCTCATTAATATTCTCCATTATTCCACAAAACTTAGCGGTCTTCAAAATGGAGGGCCCAACACCATTAAGAGATTTCTTAAGGGTGTAAACAAGATTGGATTTATGTTATCAACGTAGATCCATATTAAGTCCAAAGAGACTTCTTAAGGGTGCACCAATATTAGCGAGGTTCTCTACAACCTAGTATGGGGGAGATGTTTGTAACATCCCTCTCTTGCGAGCACATTTTATTGACTTATTCTTTGAGGACACTTATGTGCAAGTGAACCAGTTATAGTACATGGTTATTGGTTTCCCTTATGGATTTTATGATGATGTTGATGATTGTAATTTAACGTTATTTGGTATATATGTATTGACAGATTCTATTGACGAGTTTTCCCTGAGTGTGCAGGACACTTGACAGATTGTGGAAGCCGATAGCATCAATGGACCTACTTGGATTATGGATTGAGTCAGGGAGTGGACTGTATTGGTTTGAGTATTTCATTTATGCATATGTGGCATATGATTGATTATATTATGATTTTGTATATGGATCATTGACAGTGTTTCGTTGATGGATGTAGTCTGACGAATGCTTGCTAATCTGACTCACATAAGGAGTAAAGGGGCCATGCACAGTCACTAGATATTGAGGGAGAGGTGTGGCAACGTCCCTGTCACAGCCTACTAACACTCTCGTCGTGGCTCGAATTGTAGATTAACAATTACCTAGTTCGAGAGGTCCATGATGTCATGAGGGAAAACTGAGATAATCGCTCACGAAGATTCTAAGGGGTGCGCAATAAGGCAGAGTCCTTATTTCTTAGAATCCCTTAGTCTCTCACAAGGTCGCTTGAATGGATTGTTGACTCCAAGGGTTGGAAAACTACAAAAAATAGTCAAAGGCGAGTGGCACCCTTGGAGCACGGAGTTGCGACTTGAAGGACACGTCGCGTAAATAAAACTTGAGTCAACGAATCTACGTGGCCTAGAGAACCTTGAGAGAATAATTAAACCTTGAAAAAAAAATTAGGCCTTGCCAGATTTAATTAATTAATTAAAGAATGAATTTATTAATTGTAAATCCCAAATGAAAGTCTAAGCCTATTCAAAAAAAATTAAGCCTAAGTCTAAGTTCTTGTAAGGAGACAAAACTAAATTATTAACTAAATTAAAAAGGAATGAGGTAAACCAATTTAAGAATTAAGTAAATAAATAAACCTAAAATTTTTATTTAATACACATGTATGCAAGAAAATGCCATATTGGAATTTACGATAAGAAGGGACTAAAGCTGAGAGAATATGTGTATGCATAGAATGGTATCTAGAGTCTAGCTACCACTAGTTTAACTAGAAGAAGACTCCTATTTTAACTCAACTCGGATTAGTAAGGCGTCAGTCATTAAATGGGAATATGGGGAATAAAGAAACAACTAGAAGTGATTTAAGGAGCGCATTTAGGAAATGTGAGGGAAATTGACTTTTAATTAAAATAAAATATGGAAATAATTGTGCAAGTGGGAATGCGTCAATGAGAGAATTCTTATAAAGAAAATGATCAATATGGGTAAAAAAACACACATGTTATTGGTAAAGTTATGCTGCCAAATTATTTTTGACTGGTTTTACTTCTGAGAGTTGGGATATCCATCTTGAGAGAGAGTGGTGGATCTAACTTGCAAGGCAAGCTAGGAGCTAGAGGATTTATGGTTTGTCTCTTTGTAAATCGGAGGGCTAAGGGGGAAGAAGTGTACCCCTAACATTGATTGAGAGATAATGGTGAAGTCCTTGGATTTGGAAGCGAAAAAGCTAGGTGCAAGTTCGAGTGGATTTCATAGCTATAATTTTGAAATTGTAAATTGGGTGGATGCTAGAAAGATATTCAATCTCTACCGTACTTATAGAATGGTCGGTTAGCTAAAACGATCTGGAGAATGTATGTGTGAGCATTCCGAGATCTGTTATCAGGCTTCTATAGTGAAAAATATGATGAAATGTATTGCGATTTTATTTTTTTAATGGACTTGAAACCCACTGCAATTGTGGCGAAATTCTCACGAACACTAGAAATGATAATTTGTTGCCTGTGGATATATATATAAGTTTAACCATTGCGAGATTTACTGGTCACTGCCTTGGAATGCTTACCAGAGTTTTCGTTTAACTTATTTGAAATTGTCAGTAGAAACCATATAATTGTGATTGGTTGAGCCCTCTGTTGTAGCGATTTTCCTCCTCCAGAATTTTTATTTTTCTTTCAGCGATCGAATGAGACTCTCCTGTAGCGATTTTCCTCTTCCAACAATTTTTTTTTCTTCCAGCGATCAAACTAGAAACTGCTGTAGTGATTTTCTTCTTCCAGCATTTTTATTTTTCTTCCAGCGATTGAACGAGACTCTCCTGTAGCGATTATCTTCTTCCAACAATTTATTTTCCTTCCAGCGATTGAACGAGTCTCTCCCGTAGCAATTTACCTTATGATTGGGTCCGTGGTAGTAACCATTCGTTGCATTTTTTTAACTCGTTTTAGCTCGACTAAAATGTTACCTCTGTATATTTGGAGCCTTCTTGGCAGTCTCCCTTTTATTTTGTAGTCGTTGGGGAATTGTTGAACTCTACCTTAAAGATTCGCGAGGGTTGGGTGTGAGTCTAATTTCCTCCACCACGAGATTCCTGGGAGTGTGGACGCACTGTCTCAGATCCTTCCATGGCACTGTATCTTAGCCAATTTATTGGATGACTTTCGATTCTATCTTTAGTGGATATGAGAATAATCTCAGGACTGGATTGCTTTGAAAGGATGGTTAATATCCTTTTTCTTCGGATTGGATCATAAGCAACGTTACTTTCCATCTAGACCTTTTAGGATTTGAATAACTTCATACCCTTACAAGGAATGTGTAAGGTAGCATTGAAACCCTTTGCTACTTAAAGAAGCCTTGATCTTCCTAGGGTTCCTAAAAAATAAATTTAAGCTAGTAATTGAAATCTTTTGATACTGCTCCATTAAGACTTGGATTTCCTTAATTCTAAATTGGATTTTTAGATAGCATTGAAGTCTTGTATGTGGTTTAATAAGATGGATTCTCCTTATCCCGTCCATAAAATTGTAAGTTGATTGATTTCTTATTTTATTGTTGGGTGTTCCGAATATTCCCTTTGAATTTATAAGCCAACATTGAGTCCTTTATTTAAGAATAGGTAATTTAGCATGAAGCCTTTTACATTACTTGATATAATGGGATCTCCTTAAAATCCTTACATTTATGGATATGGAAGTAGGATAAAATCCTTACACCGTGCTTATTAAGGTTGATCCTTAGACTCTTTTAGAGGATATGAAAGCAACCTTGAATTATTGTGAAAAGTTCATTATGATTAATGTTAATAGTTGTTAAATAGATATGCAAGTAAGGTAGCTTGACTTATCATGTATCGTTAAAAAAAAGATTTGGTCTTTCTTTTAAAAACTCAATTGGATTTGTTAGCTTGAGTTCTTATGCATGGCTTCAAAATAGTTAAATCTTCCTTTAATTTAAATTGGATTGTAAGTTAGTATACGTGTTTGTATATTGTTTAAATGAGATTGTTTTTCTTAATTCCCTTAATGGATACACATATAAATAAGTTTGACTCTTATTTAATTTATTTATTGGTTAACCTCTTTATGGTATTTGTGATGGATATAATTTGGTAATGAATTCTTCTTGTACTTCTTACTTAAGATAAGTCATTTTTAAATATATGTGTTTGCGCTATATAAGGATGGTACTTGTTACAGTAGCTCGATGTAATTGATAAATAATACTTGGCATAAATGAACTTAACTTAGGCGAGGTTATAAAGATGGGTGCAAATAGATATCTATCTAGTACTGGAATCTTATTTATGCTTTCATAGATTTTATAAATCCTTAAGTCTTATTCTCTTACTCAATTGCACTTATTTATTGACGAATTATGGATTAAGTAAAATGGATTGTTCCTTGCACTATGAAGAAATGATGTTGAGTTGATTGAATGGGCTATGGGATTTATATATCTCCTTGTTCCTCAGAACAGTCACTAGTCCTGAGACTTTAAATGGTCAAAATCAATCGGATGAATCCTTGACTTGAGCATTGTTTATGTGTCTTGGAGGTCCTAACCATGCAGGATACGTTGGGCAGGTAGTTTCCTTATGATATCTTCATGTGATGAGTTGATTGAATAATAGAATGTTGTTTATAGTTGATTGTGATCATATGGATTATGAAGTTTTAATCTGTATGGTGACATCTGTCACTTGTCGTGATATTTGTTTGTTTCAAAAAAATGTATTTACCTATTTTTTTTAACATCGCTTATTGCCTCAACAGAGTGATGTTACAATGTTTTTATGTTAGCATTATGTTAAATAAAGTTACATTAAAAAACTTAAAGTGAGCTAAACTAAAATAGATTAATAATAATATAAATAAAGTAGATTAAATTAAAAGAAAACAATTACACGCATCATTACATATTACACACAAATATAATAATGTTATGATAAAATCGGCTTAAAAAATAAATTAGTATTTTTTAAGCTTTTAGAAATATTCTTTTTATTAATCTTTAAAAAAATTCTTACATTTTTTATAAGATTTTCATTAATATAGTACAAATTTTGGATGGATTTCTTATGAAAATCTAATGATAATTTTTTCTCTTCACTTTAACATTTTAGATTTTATTTACTGTTTATAACATTTTTATTAAGATTGTTCAAATTTGGATAGATTTGGCTTTGCGATATTTGTTTAATTAAATGAAAACTTTTCATGTTTTGATATTTGTAAAAGACTTTGGTATTAACTTTCTACATTAAAAAAATAATATTTGTAAACTTCTATATTAACAAACAAAAACCAAGTAGTGATATTTTAAAGCTAAGCAATTAATTAATTTTTGAATTAAATAACATTCTCCTCATTCCATTTGATATTGTTAATAGTTTTCCATGTATCTAAGGATATATTTTCTTCATATGTATTGTAATTCATTTAACACGGACATGTTTATGAGTGTTGACTTATTTTTCAATTTGGTTTTCATTTTCATTATATCTTACAAGGAAAACGACTTGTAGTGGAAGTTTATGTTCATATAAGACAAACACATTAGCGTGCATATAATTAATAATAATAATAATCTATTTTTAAGGTCACGGCCAAGCCAGCACACCAAATTTGGTGTATGAGACCCTCTTGTTTGTGGGACAAGGGATCCCCCTTCGCCCAGCGATTTGACTGGTAAAGTCTACGAAGGTATACATACCCTACCCCCGTCTGGATTTGAACCTGTGACCTCTTAAGAGGAAACACATGTTCTTAACCACTAAGCCCACTCAGGCTTCAACTTTTTTGTTGTATGTAGAGCAGTGATGCTCATATAATTTTTATGCATTGGCTTCGCATTGTTTGCATATGAAGTACTGATGCTTTTAAGTTTTTGTATGTTCCGATGCGTTTAAGTTATAGTGAAAATTGGTGCATTTAAGATAGCGTTCACCCTTGTGCTTCTATAATTAGTACAAATCGGTGTTATATTACCATGTGCACTGCAAGGTAGTGAAATTTCAAATAATCGAGGTGAGATGTTGGTGTCATTATTTTTACTAAGTGTCAGTACATATATTATACTTAAAGCACCGGTGTAGACATTATATTTAGAGACTCAATGCATATACTAAAATTAAAGCACTGGTGTGTACATTATATTTAGAGCCCTAGTGCATATTTTAAAAATGGGCATCGTAAAAATTTTAAACGATAAATATTATTATACATTATGTCATTTACGTAACAATGTTTTTTCTTGCACCGATGCATTTTTTAAATTAATGGGAACTGGTGCATATGACTCTGAAAAACATGTAGATTTGTATATTATGACACACACACACCATCTAATGAGTTCATAAGAATATAGTGCACTCATATGTATATATTTTAATTAATTGTTTTCTTACAATTTTTCAATTAATCATCTCAAAGTCAAATATCTTTTATAATAATAATATTTTATATTTTTGTTAATGCATTTTGATATAATGATTGCATTAATTTGTTATCCACCTTTTTTAATTGTAACAATGTAAATCATCCACATATTAATTATTCATGAACACAACATTTTACAACATTTGACAATTCAATAAAATAAGAAACTCATTTTATTATATATGAATAAGAGACTCGTTGTCATACAAAAAGGGACAACGTACATATCTACAATAATCAAATTGTAACCAATATGTAATTTTTACACTTATTGGTAACATGTACTCATGTGATTGAGACAATATGTCGAGTACATTAAAAAAAATCCCTAATTTTCAGAGACAAATATTCCAAAACATACAACTTGCACTAACATTCAAATATATTGATTTATATTCATAACTTGAATTGTTGTCATTGCTCAGGTTGCATGCATGCTTCATTTCTTCATCATTTGTAGGCAATATTGTACTTTGGTTATTTAACCTAATTTTTTCTTAATCGGCTTGTTTTTTATGTTCCACCTCTTCATATTTCATCTAAAAACAAAGAAATAAATTGTAATAAGTATATCTACAATTATATATATAGTATAATATACATAATTGCATAAATAAAAAAAGATAACTTAGGAGAAAGTCTTTTATAAACAATACACATTCTTTCAAACCAATACTTCATTCCTTCTTTCAAAATATCCTCTATTGGCATTCCATATTTTGTTTCTTGTATGCTTAATATGCCATGACAAAGAATAATCAATATAATTAATATAAAGGTTTATTCTTGTTTCATTAATTATTAAACAACGGAAGTTGAACAACATAACTACTTATAAATTATTCCATTAAAACTTGATAGTGAAACTACATATACTCAGAACTCATACTTAACCCAATGTTTATCAATTAATGGGTTGACTCATCTTTGTATGTTAGCACCTATTATAAAACATAGATTGACAAGTATATATTAATTGTTTAAATATAAAGATCACAACAAACACGAAATATTAAGTAAGGTTGAAAACGTAAATACTCACAAATTTTACAATCATCCATTTTATTCATCATAATTATGTCCATCCAAAAATTGTACATTTTTAATAAAGATCTTAAGAAATCCATCCAAAATTTGTACAATCTTAATGAAAATCTTATAATAAAAAAAGTAAGTAAATTTTTAAAATTTAAGAAAAAAAAATATTCTTAAAACCTTAAAAAAATACTAATTTGCTTTCTAAACCAATTTCATAAGGATTGAAATCCTTTTATGAAGTGTCAATAAAAATAACAAATAATATTTTTTTCTCCAAACTAGAAATATAAAATAAATTATACATAATTATATAATGTAATGTAAAATGATAAGTTAATAAATATCAATAAATACACCTATAAATATGTTCAATGAATATGTTTATAACCAAAAAAAAACAACCACTTAATGATCCATCTTAAATCAGAAGAGATTTCTTAAGGGTGCACTAAAAGTAGTGAGGATCTCTATAGCCTAGTATGGGGGAGACGTCGTCACATTAACACTATGTTTTATAAAGTTACATTAAAAAAATTAAAGTTTTGTATTAAAGTTACATAAAAAAAATTAAAGTTTTATATTATATTATATAATTATGTATAACTTATTTGTTCTTATTGACACTTCATAAAAGGATTTCAATCATTATGAAATTGGTTTAGAAATTAAATTAGTATTTTTTTAAGGTGTTAAGAATATTCTTTTTCTTAATTTTTAAAATTTACTTACTATATTTTCATTAAGAATGTATAAATTTTGGATGGATTTCTTAATATTTTCATTAAGATTGTACAATTTTGGATGGACAGTTAAAAGGGTTGATCACAAAGTGAGTATTTATGTTTTCGGTCTTACTTAAGATTTCATGTTTATTGTGATGTTTATATTTAAGTAATTAATTTACACTTATCCATGGATGTCTTCTAATAGGTGCTAACACACAAAGAGGAGTCGACCCATGAATTGATAGACATTGGGTTAAGTATGGGTTGTGAGTATATGTCGAAGTATGAAATTTTAATTGAAAAATTTGTAAGTAGATATGTTGGTTAACTTTCTTTGTTTTATAATTAATGAAACAATAAGAAACATTTATATTAATTATATTGATTGTGTTTTGTCATGACATATTAAACATACATTAAATAAAGTATGGAATGCAACCAATAGAGGAGATTTTGAGAGAAAACATGAAGCATGGCTTCCAAAGAATTTGTATTGTTTATGAAAGAATTGCTACCAATATATATATATATTACAATTTATTTCTATGTTTACAGATGAAAGAATCAGATCAAGAAAACATTAGGTTAAATAACCAAAGTACAATATCACCTACAAATGATGAATAAATGAGGCATGCAAGCAACTCGAGTAATAACAATAGTTCAAGTGATGAATAACAATCAATATAATTGAATATTACTGCAAGTTATATATTTTGGAATTTTGTCTCTCAAAATCAGGGATTTTGTTTAATGTACTCGACATATTGTCCCAATTACATGAGGACATCTTACTAATAAGTGTAACAATTACAAATTGGATGCAATTTGATTATTGTGGACATTTACATTGTCTTTTTGTATGATAATGGGTCTCTTATTCATATATAATAAAATGGGTTTATTATTTTATTGCATTGTTGAATGTTGTAAAATGTTGTTTTGATAAATAATTAATGCAATTATTATATCAAAATGCAGTATCAAAAATATCAAACATTATTATTATAAAAAATATTTGATTTTGAGATGATTAATTGAAAGTTGTAAAAAAATCAATTAATTAAAATATATACATATCAATACACTATATTATTATGAATTCATTAGATGGTGTGTGCTATAATATACAAAGCAATGTGTTTTGAGGCATCATATGCAATGTGTTTTGGCATGAACTATTGAGAAAAAACATCGTTAAGTATATGACATAACATATAATAATATTTATGGTTTCAAAATGTTACGATGCTCATGTTTAAATATGCACCATGGCTCTAAATATAATGTATGCCTCCATGCTTTAAGTTTAGTATATGCATTGAGTCTCTACATATAATGTATGCATTAGTGCTTTATACACACTTACGCTTAATGAAAATAAGGACACTGACATTTCACCTCCAATATTCGAAATTTCACTACCCTTCGGTGCACATGGTAAGACAAGCATTGATACATACTAATTATAGAAGCACTGGGGGTCTGAAATGCATTGGGGATCACTATAACTTAAACACATTGGGGTGTACAGAAACTAAAAAGAACGGGTGCTTCATATGCAAACAATGTGGAGCCGGTGCGTATAAATTATAAGAACATCGGTGCTCTACATATAACAAAAAATGAGAAAAAGCCTCCACTACAACCTCTGCATGCCAATGTTTTTTAGTTATATGGAACATCCGTTAAAATATTTTCTTCATATAGTAGAGTTTTTCTTTTAAATTTTGTCAAATCTTATAACACTAAAAACCTCAACATAAATTTCAACTACTAGGCGTTTTCCTCGTAAAATATAATGAATATGAAAAACAAATTAAAAAATAAGTGAAAAATCCAAGGCTCATAAACATCTCCCTGTTAAATGAATTACACTACATATGAAAAGAAAGGAATATCCTTAGATGCATGGAATATTGTTAAAAAGATATTCTTCAAATGTAATGAGGAGAATGTTATTTAATTTGAAAACTAATTAATTGTTTAGCTTTAAAATTATACTACTTAATTTTTATTTGTTAATATAAAACTTTACAAATATTATTTTTTATTGTAGAAAGTTAACACCGAAATCGTTTACCAGTATCAAAACATGAAAATTTATGAGGAAAAATGATCATTAGATTTAACAAATCCCTATCACAATAAATCCATCAAAAATTTGTACTTTCTTCATGAAAATATTATTAAAAAGTAAGTAAATTTTTAAAGATTGAGAAAAAGAGTATTCTTAAAACCTTAAAAAAATACTAATTTTCTTTCTAAACTAATTTCATAAGGAATGAAATCCTTTTTTTTTAACTAAAACGGGTAATTTTATTAGAGAATTGAAGCTGGTTGGGCCAAGGCTAAATCAACCGTCATTACAAGGGAACAACTTCCCGCTTAACCTGAGTACATCATTTCCCATTCTTACAAAGTTGTGAGGAGAGGAAGAGTTGAAACTACGGGATGGGGGTCCACAAGGGGGTTTAGTCATTTTTTTTAGCGCTCCTAAGGGCATTAGGCAGCCCATATTCGCCTTAGCATCTTCTTCTTTGTTTGATCCACGAAGGATGTGGAAAAAGCGAGAGGAGGAGAAATCTTGTAGAACTTGACGAAGTCTTTGCAAATTATTGTTGATCACTGGATTGCTGAAGTGGTCATTCGTATTTAAAATTTTAATTAGGATTTCGAAGTCTCCAAAAATTTGTATTTCTTTAATGCTATTTTCACACGCTATCTGACAAGCTTTTAGCAACCCAGAAATTTCATCCCGATTATTTGTTCTCTGACCACGTCCCCAACTAAAGCTGTCTTTTTTAGTTCCATCTGAGAAGTAAATCACTCTGTGTGCTCCTGCATTCCCTGGGTTTCCTTTAGAGGCTCCATCGAAAAATACTAAGGCTATGCCTTGACTCCTCCACCAATCTTGAAAAACTACATCCTTGTCACGCAAACGCCGACCTGGAGTGATAGAGGGGCAAACAATGTTTTGTTTTCTGTTTCAGAAGGTGAAAAGTTCCAATCCATTTCTTTTCTTCAGGGAGTAGGATGATTTCATTCTTGAAGGAGTGGTTTGCCACTGTTTCAAGAAGGAGGGCTTTGGCTTTTGTAACCACTGTTGGGGGGGAAGGCAATGTGTTGTTGAAGATCTGATCATTTCTGGCCAACCATAGTTTCCAACAAATGTGTTTGGGGATGGCCTGCCAAAATTATTCTCCAATTTGGACTGCTTGGTATCTCTTGTGGGTAGCGTGCCTTCCATGAGGAAATTAAGTTGACCACTGGGGTTTGTTTCGGGACTGTGACATTGGGGTCTTGAAGGGAGATATTCCATACTTCTTGGGTGAAAGGACAATCCACAAAAATATGATCCATCATTTCAAGAGAATTAAAACACATGGGGCATCTATGAGGACCAATGAAGCCTCTTTTTACCATATTTTCACATGTTAAAAATTTCTTGTGCATTAAATCCTAGCAAAAGAAGTTTACTTTAGGGAGACCGAGAGGATCCCATATCTGCTTCCAGAGGGTTGCTGCCTCAATTGTAGCTTGGGGGGTTTGTAGAGAGATATAAACTTGGGCTACTGTGTAGAATCCAGACTTGCCCCAACCCCATTTATCCGACAAGAGGAGGTGGACTAGAGCACAATCTGTCAGTGCAATAAGGAGGAGGGATTTTTTCATTTGCAAATGGGTTGGAACATTTGAGAGATCTCAGGTCTGCCATCTCCCTAAATTTTCCCATGCAGAGATGTCTGCGACTTTGTTTATTCTACACTAAGTAAGCTAGTCATTGATCTCCTTGATATCTTTTGACTCATTGAGGGGGGCATTTCCCATAATGTTGTCTTGCCACAGTATGGTTCTTTTCCCATTCCATGGGATTCAAAATAGATGCTTTTGGAAGGAATCTAATCAGCGACAATAGAGGTTTCAGATCGGTGTTCCTTTGGAAGTATTTTTTGCCTGAATATTTCTCATAGAGACACCATTAATGTATTTTTTCCTTAAGAGGTTGCTCACTAGGTGTCTGCCATTTGCATAAAGGTTCCAAATGAATTTTCCTCCCAGTGATAGGTTTGCAAGCTCAGGGTCTCTTACCTGTAATCCACCTTCAGAAAAGGGGTGTTTGATAATTTCCCAATTCAACAAGTGGTGTTTCTTTTGGTTTCCTTTGCCTCCATGCCAGAGAAATTCTCTAATCATCTTTGTGATCTGATTCATGATTGCCTTTAGGGACAAAAGGAAGGAGGACTGATAGATTGGCAAGGAGGACAGAACTGATTTAATGAGGGTGAGTTTCCCTGCATTGGTGAGCCACTGTCCACCCCAAGCTGAGATTTATGATTTGAATTTTCTTATCATTTCTGTCCATAATGAAGACTTGTTAGAGCCCAGAGTTAAGGGAATCCTAGATACTTCATTTTTTTCCCAAGTAGCATAGCCCGCGAACCCCAAGTAAAGGGAAATTTGATGAATTTTTTGTTGTTCTACGTTCCACCCATACACTACACTTTTCCTTTTGTGGATGAGCACTCCAGAGATACTGTAGAAGATTTGAAGTATTTCACTGAATTTTTTTGCAATCTTTATAGAGGCTCCACCTAGCAAGAGGGAATTGTCTGCGAAGAGGGCATGATTGATTGGATCAAGACCCTTCGTCAGCCTAATGCCTAGGAATAAACCAACCATATTTTCATCATTCAACTTCTTTCTTAAAGTGTATACCATCAAGATGGACATGAAGGGGGAAAGAGGGAAGCCTTGCCTTAAACCCCTCATAGGTTGAAAATAATTTGTTGGTCTACCATTCACTAGGGTGGCTATCCAAGGATTTTCAGTGCATGATTTTATCAATTTAACAAACTCAGAGAAAAAACCAAAAGAGAGAAGTACTTTGTAAAGGAAGGAGAGGTTTACCCTATCAAAAGGATTTTCCATGTCGAGCTTTATCATCATCCCTTGCTCCTGTCGTTGGTGACTAGAGTGCATGGCTTCTTAGACCTATATTACATTGTCAAGAATATGTCTCCCTTTGACAAATCCCCCTTGCATGGGGGAAATGATATTCTCTAGCGAGGGTTTGATTCTATTTGCCAGTAGCTTGTTCAGAATTTTGTAAGAAGCATTGCATAGCGAGATAGGCCTAAATATTTCAAAGGAGCTCATATTAACTTCTTTGGGGATTAAAGCTAGGAAAGTGGAGTTGGTGTTGCCTCCTACTTTAGCTCTATGATGGAAGGATTTAATCATCCTCAACAAATCAGATTTGATTATATCCCAGCATGCTCTGTAAAAATGGATTGAGAAACCATTTGTTCCCGAGGCTTTGTCGGGCTCCAATGACCAAATGAAATTGCATATTTCTTCTTCAGAAAATGGCTTCATGAGGACTAAATTGTCATTCCTGCTTATGCAAGAGGGGATGTGTGAGAGGAAGTCTGAGATAACCTCTTCACTTTTGGAGCCTTCTTCCTTGTAAAGTCTTTGAAAGTGTATTTATGTTGCAACCTCGATATGTTCAAACCCTTTGTGAATCACTCCATTTGAGGAGGAAATTTCTAAAATGTGATTTCGGGAGAGGCGGGCTTTGAACTGTCGATGAAATAAGGAGGTGTTTTGGTCTCCATCTTTTAGCCACAAGCTTTGAGACTTAAGCCTCCAATACTCTTCTTCATGGCGAAATGCACAGAAAGTTTTTCTTTGGGTAGCTTGTTCTTTCTCTAAATCTGAGTTGAAGATGTCCTTGGTCTCCATTTCCACTTGCAAATCTAATAACTATTGAACAATCTCTTTTCTGCGACTAATAGGGGTGTTGATGGGATTTTTAACCCAATCTTTCAATGCATGTTTTGTTTCCTTTAATTTATGCTCCCACACAAATCTTGGAGACCCCGAAATAGGAGAGGACCAAGTTGAATGGACAGTTTCTAGGAATCCCTTCTTTTCTATCCAAAGAGGGCTGAATCGAAAAGGAATTGGGACCATATTTTATTATTCTTCCAAATTTAAGAGGATAGGTTTGTGATCAGAAGTCAGTTTTGGAAAAATCTTGGAAGAGATTATCCTTCTTTCTTGCAGGAACGAGCTCTGAATTAAGAATCTATCTAAGCAAGTTGAGATGTGATCATTCCCAACTCTATTATTTTTCCAAGTGTAGAGTCCTTTCGAGGGCTTGAAATCAAGAAGATCCCACTGATGAACTAGATCCTCAATGAAGGGGAGCATTTTGTCCCTGCCAATATTGCCTCCTCTCTTTTCTTTTGATTCGAAGACTAAGTTAAGGTCTTCGGCTAGAATGATGTTTGAAGGAGAGAAGACCTCTAAAAAATCTTCTAACATTTGCCAATAGTCTTTCTTTTCAAAGTACAGGACAAGAACATAAAGATTGAAGAGTGAGAGAGAAATCTTACTTTGAATATGTTGGAGTTCAGTGAATATCCAATGTTGAGTCTCGAATGATATTTCTAAATGAAACTTGTCATTCACCCATAAGGTTGCAATGCCACCTGAGGAGACCCTTGCGATGATGGATTTCCCTAAGTTTTTATTCCATTTTTTATTTCTAATTTCTAGAAGGGTGTCCTCTTCAATTTTAGTCTCTTGGAGCAAGAAGATCTCGGGAGAGTCAATTTTCAGAAGGTCTTTGATTGCTTCAGCCTTCGATGGGTTCCCCAAGCCTTTGCAATTCCAAGAGACTCTAGGCATTATTTAATGGGGTTGGAGTAGGTGGGACCTCCCTTGGGGGGTCTTGTTCTGGTATTCCTTATAATGGACATTTCAATGGTGGATTGGTTTCCTTGCATTTTTTGCCTCTCCTCTTCTTCTTCTCTTTCTTCTTTATGAGATTTCCTCCCTACTCTTTTTTAGGGTCTCTTGAAAGACTCATCCTCCAAATATCCATAGGTTTCCAGAGGTTTCTTTTTTATTATATCTACGTAGGAAGGGGAGAAGGAGGCTCTAATTGGGGGACATGAATGGGTTGCATCAGCATTGTTTTTTTCCATTGTGAGAGGAGGGAGTTGTTTCTCAAGTCCCTCTATCATTGGATCTGAGATTTCTAAGGGGTTGCTGAGAATTTCAAGGGGGTTTTTAGAAGACTCTGAGTTTGGAGGGGCTGAGCTCCCTTCCCCGAGGGCATTCCCTGAGGTAGGGGCACTAGATCCCTTTGGATCTTATGTTATTCTTTGGCGTGGTTTCTTTCTGGACCTATATCCATTGATCTCCTTTCAATATCTCCACCTCCTCCTCGGCCTTCTTTTTGCAGTGCCAGGAAAAATGTATGTAGTCATGGAAATATCTGCATTTAAATGGGAGTTTCTCATAATCCAATTCTTGGATGTGAGACTAGTCTGCGACCTCTAGTTGTATGGATTCCGGAAGCCCCACCTCCAGATCGAATTCGACACATATTCTTGCATAGGAATACTGATCTTTTCGGTCTACTTTGTGGATGTATTTTTCGAGGGTATTTCCAATGGATTTTAGAGACTTCGGACTCCAGCAATGCAAGGGTAAATGAGGGAGGCGTACCCAGACTGGAATAGTCGAAGGCACATCTTGCATCGGATCAAAATCTAGATACCATTTGTTCAAGTACAAGCCCTGAGGGCCCATAAAATATGGCCCATTCCTGAAGATGAGATTTCTATCTTCTAGATTGTCAAAAACAAATACAAAGAATCCCCTGCCTACAAGGTGGCTTCTGATGTTTTCCTTTACTAGAGGACTCCAGTTCCTATGCACCCACATGTATATAGATTTGGGAGAAGGACATAAGCATGTGAACTATCTAATGATCCCCCGTTCAACTAAGTTCAGAGTCGATCGACAAGTTTCTTCGGCTGGGAGGGCGATTGAAAAAATATTGTCCAGTTTTTAACAAATTTCTGATGTGAATCTGAGGTAGGGCGTTTGTTGTTGGTTGCAGCCAGCTTCCTGAACACGTCTATATCAGGTGGGAGATGGGTGGGGGAGCCTCGAGTCCCCCTCCTGGGGCCATGATGTGGGAAGAAAGAGTGAGGGCACACCAAGACAGGATGTGTGTGCAGGATCAGTTTCTATGTTAGAATGTTAAATTAACATATTTTAATTCATGTATATATGTGAAGTTTTTTAGTAAATGATGAACACCATATATAATCAAGGATTAAAATCCTTTTAGGAAGTTCTAATAAAAAGAATTAATAAGATTTTTTTTCTCCAAGAAAACACTAAGAAATCATAATAAATGGATTTATCAAATACTTACTAACAAACCAATATATTTGGTCTCTGAGATCTAGAGAAGTCAGTGAAGAAGTACGTTCTTAAGACACTCAATCCCTAGAAACACTTCCAAACCAAAATTACCACAATATATAGAATTTTAGAAACTAATTAATTAAAAATAATAATGAAGCTTAGTAAATAATTTTAAAAAGAAAAGTAAAATAATATAAAAAGAAACAAAATACATTTAAAAATTCAATATAACATCATTTCAATAAATAATTATTGTAGCCTAAAAATGAAATTTATGATTCACTACGATTTAAATAAACTTGATATGTACTGTGTACAAAACATATAACGCTGGCAATACTGAAACACAACTTGTGAAACTTGCAATACTGTATAATTTTCCCATTTAAAAATCTTGACAAAATTGTAAAAAAAATACTCGATTACAAATTAACAAAATTATTATAAAAATATAGTATAAATAATAATAATATAATAATTAATTTCAAAGTTAAGATTAAGTTAGAAAATCTTTGTTTATGTGGATGATTTACATTATTACAAATAATATAGGTGTAATTTATTGGATAAAGCATTAATGCATTCATTATATAAAATGCAATAACAAAAATATAAACATTATTATTTAAAAAAAATATTTGATTTTGAGATGATTAATTAAAAGTTGTAAAAAAATAATTAATTAAAATATATACATATCAATACACTATATTATTATAAATTCATTAGATGGTGTGTGTTATAATATACAAAGCAATGTGTTTTGAGGCATCATATGTATCGGTTTCCATTAATTAAAAAAACACACTAGTGTGAAGTATTGAGAAAAAACATCATTTTGTATATGACATAACATATAATAATATTTATCGTCCCTGACATGTAGGACAATCGGTGACATAGTGTGTTGTTAAGGCACTACGTGATGTTAAAGTCACTGGTTCGAAACCTGCGGGGACAAAAATCTAGCCATGTTAAAAGTTGGTGTGGCTTAGGTCAAGTGCAATCCCTGGGTGATTTTGACAGCTTAGATGCCCTTGAGTCGTGGTTTCTCAGCCACAGGTTAGTCCCACAAGTCACGAACAAACTAGCAAACAAAAAAAAAAACATACAATAATATTCATTGTTTCAAAATTTTATGGTGCCCATGTTTAAAATACGCACTAGGGCTCTAAATATAATGTACGCATCCATGATTTAATTTTAGTGTATTCATTGAGTCTCTAAATATAATGTATGCATATGTGCTTTATACGCACTTAGGCTTAATAAAAATAATGACACCGCATCGATACATACTATTTATAGAAGCATTGGGGCACACATTGTCTTAAATGCATTGGGCCTCACTATAACTTAAACACACCAGGGCGTAAAGAAACTAAAAAGAACCGATGCTTCATACACAAACAATGTGGAGCTGGTGTGCATATATTATAAGAGCATAAGTGCTCTACATATAACAAAAAAGGAGAAACCAGTGCATAATAATTATAGGCACACCAATGCATTTGTATTATATAAATGAACTCAGGTAGGTTGGTTAAGAGCGCACTAGTGCATTTTGACAATAAAAGCACCGAAAAAAATTAATAAGATTTTTTTTTCTTCAACCCGTAAATATAAAATAACTTATATATAATTATATAATATAATAGAAAATGATAAGTCAATAAATACACGTTTTTCCAGGAAAAACGTGTAACGCTGGCAATAATGAAACATAACTTGTGAAACTTCCAACACTGTATAATTTTCCCATTTAAAAATCTTGACAAAATTGTAAAAAAAATACTCGATTACAAATTAACAAAATTATCATAAAAATATAATATAAATAATAATAATAATAATAATAACAATTAATTTAAAAGTTAGGATTAAGCTAGAAAATCTTTATTTGTGTGGATGATTTACATTATTACAAACAATATAGGTGTAATTTGTTGGATAAAGCATTAATGCATTCATTATATAAAATGCAATAACAAAAATATAAACATTATTATTATAAAAAAATATTTGATTTTGAGATGATTAATTGAAAGTTGTAAAAAAATAATTAATTAAAATGTATACATATCAAGACATTATATTATTATGAATTCATTAGATGGTGTGTGCTATAATATACAAAGCAATGTGTTTTGAGGCATCATATGCAGTGGTTTCCATTAATTAAAAAAACGCACTAGTGTGAAGTATTGAGAAAAAAAATCATTTTGTATATGACATAACATATAATAATATTTATCATCCCTGACGTGTAGGACAATCGGTGACAGAGTGTGTTGTTAAGGCACTATGTGATGTTAAAGTCACTGGTTCGAAACCTGCGGGGAAAAAAATCTAGCCATGTTAAGGGTTGGTGTGGCTTAGGTCGGGTGCAATCCCTGGGTGATTTTGACGGCTTAGATGCCCCTGAGTCGTGGTTTCTCAGCCACAGGTTATTCCCCCAGGTCATGAACAAACTAGCAAACAAAAAAAAAACATATAATAATATTTATTGTTTCAAAATTTTATGGTGCCCATGTTTAAAATATGCACTAGGGCTCTAAATATAATGTACGCATCCATGATTTAATTTTAGTGTATTCATTGAGTCTCTAAATATAATTTATGCATATGTGCTTTATACACACTTAGGCTTAATAAAAATAATGACACCGCATCGATACATACTATTTATAGAAGCATTGGGGCACACACTATCTTAAATGCATTGGGCCTCACTATAACTTAAACACACCAGGGCGTACAGAAACTAAAAAGAACCGATGCTTCATACACAAACAATGTGGAGCTGGTGCGCATAAATTATAAGAGCATAAGTGCTCTACATATAACAAAAAAGGAGAAACCAGTGCATAATAATTACAGGCACACCGATGCATTTGTATTATATAAATGCACTCAGGCAGGTTGGTTAAGAGCGCACTAGTGCATTTTGACAATAAAAGCACCGAAAAAAAAAACCTCCACTACAACCTCTGCACACCCAATTTTTTTTAGTTATATGAAACATCTGTTAAAATCTCTAATTCATATAATGAGGTTTTTTAGTTATATGAAACATCTGTTAAAATCTCTGCTTCATATATGAAACATTCGTTACACTAATTTTCTTTCTAAACCAATTTCATAAGGATTGAAATCCTTTTACTAAGTGTCAATAAAAAAAATTAATAAGATTTTTTTTCTTCAACCCGTAAATATAAAATAACTTATATATAATTATATAATATAATAGAAAATGATAAGTCGATAAATACACATTTTTCCAGGAAAAACGTGTAATGCTGGCAATACTGAAACATAACTTGTGAAACTTGCAATACTGTATAATTTTCCGATTTAAAATCTTGACAAAATTGTAAAAAAAATACTCGATTACAAATTAACAAAATTATTATAAAAATATAATATAAATAATAATAATAATAATAAAAATTAATTTAAAAGTTAGGATTAAGTTAGAAAATATTTGTTTATGTGGATGATTTTCATTATTACAAACAATATAGGTGTAATTTGTTGGATAAAGCATTAATGCATTCATTATATAAAATGCAATAACAAAAATATAAACATTATTATTATAAAAAAATATTTGATTTTGAGATGATTAATTGAAAGTTGTAAAAAAATAATTAATTAAAATATATACATATCAATACACTATATTATTATGAATTCATTAGATGGTGTGTGCTATAATATACAAAGCAATGTGTTTTGAGGCATCATATGCAGCGGTTTCCACTAATTAAAAAAACTCACTAGTGTGAAGTATTGAGAAAAAACATCATTTTGTATATGACATAACATATAATAATATTTATTGTCCCTGACGTGTAGGACAATCGGTGACAGAGTGTGTTGTTAAGGCACTACGTGATGTTAAAGTCACTGGTTTGAAACTTGCGGGGACAAAAATCTAACAATGTTAAGGGTTGGTGTGGCTTAGGTCAGGTGCGATCCCTGGGTGATTTTGATGGCTTAGATGCCCCTGAGTCGTGGTTTCTCAACCATAGGTTAGTCCCGCAGGTCACGAACAAACTAGCAAAAAAAAAAAACGTACAATAATATTTATTGTTTCAAAAGTTTATGGTGCCCATGTTTAAAATATGCACTAGGGCTCTAAATATAATGTACACATCCATGATTTAATTTTAGTGTATTCATTGAGTCTCTAAATATAATGTATGCATATGTGTTTTATACGCACTTAGGCTTAGTAAAAATAATGACACTGCATCGATACATACTATTTATAGAAGCATTGGGGCACACACTATCTTAAATGCATTGGGCCTCACTATAACTTAAAGACACCAAGGCGTACAAAAACTAAAAAGAATCGATGCTTCATACACAAACAATGTGGAGCTGGTGCACATAAATTATAAGAGCATAAGTGCTCTACATATAACAAAAAAGGAGAAACTAGTGCATAATAATTATAGGCGCATCGATGCATTTGTACTATATAAATGCGCTCAGGCAGGTTGGTTAAGAGCGCACTAGTGCATTTTGACAATAAAAGCACTGAAGAAAAAAAAACCTCCACTACAACCTCTGCACACCCAATTTTTTTTAGTTATATGAAACATTCGTTAAAATCTCTACTTCATATAATGAGGTTTTTTAGTTATATGAAAGATCCGTTAAAATCTTTGCTTCATATATGAAACATTCGTTAAACTAATTTTATTTCTAAACCAATTTCATAAGGATTGAAATCTTTTTACTAAGTGTCAATAAAAAAAATTAATAAGATTTTTTTTTCTTCAACCCGTAAATATAAAATAACTTATATATAATTATATAATATAATAGAAAATGATAAGTCAATAAATGCACGTTTTTCCAAGAAAAAAGTCGTTCAAACTATATTATTGAAAAAAATATATTTTTTTACATCTTCAAGACTATAAAAGATGATCATAGCAGAACTAGTCCATAGAATATGTTCAAAAATACTACAAAAAATTACTCACATGCAGGTTATAACTGAGAAACAAAATAGAGGTAAAAACCCCAAACAAAACGCGGAAAAGAAACTAAACCAGATGTTGGCCCTTGACCAAGTTTTTGGAGATTCTTGGTCATGTTGACCTATTTTGGGGCTTCGACAGCCTGTCGAAGGAGGAGCGCAAGATGAAGTAGAGATTGGGGGATCTCAGCCCCTTTTTGGGTCCTTTTTGGGTTTTTGGGATTACGTAATGGGATTGGGATGTCGGCCCATGGGTTTACCCATGTTTAAGCCTATTTTGTATATATAAATAGATGCTTAGGCTAAATAGAAGTAGTAGTGCATCTATGTGATGTGAGACTGGTTGTGCTAAGTGATAGCATCTAAGTGCTAGTGTGGATTGTAAGGGCTTTGTGCCTACTGTGAGAGACTTGCAGAGCTAAGTGCAAGTGGTTGTAACAGACTATGGAAGGATTTGTGCTATAACGCAAGGAAGAAGGATCTAGTGAGCTGTGCAAATATCTATCCTATGCAGAGTAGGGATTTGAGGCTCTGTGCTTGTAACCGATTGACTGAAGACAATAAAGAAGAAGAGTTGGTGGACGTAGCCCCAGGGTGGGGGTGAACCACATAAATATTGTGTTATGTTGCTTTGTGCCTTGTCTTGATGTGTTCACACGTTATTTACTAAGTTCTTTGATATGTTTAGATAGATCTACTTATGCTTTGTGCTTATGATATGCGAGAATGTTAGATCTAATCTATATGTCCATGCTTAGTGCTTAATATGCTCGATCTGATCTATTTACCTATGCTAAGTGCTTAAATACATTAAATTAGTGTGGATTTTGTGAAGCCCTATTTTATCAGCAAAGTGGGTATTTGCATATTGAGGAACTGAAGGTGCTAAGTGATTTATTAAGTAGTACAATCACAGATCTGTGTCTCAGCTAAGGTTGCAGACACCTGAGTCTTGCAACCACCCCTGCCTCTACCTTAGGTGAGACTTCATCTGCTTCACAGGTGTTGCTGAAAGGGTCGGTAGTTAGGGCTTTGTCAGTGCGTTGTTGTGGTGTTGAACCTCAGGTCTGCCCCTGTGCCAACAAATGGTTCTGTTGCTAGGACCTGAAGCTTTGATTGATGGGAATTGAGAAAGAATAAGCTCTGTGCAAAGATTCATCCTAAAATTGTGAAAGATATGTGCATAGATATGTCTCTCTAGTGTGCAATATTCTACTTGATTTACAAATATTTGTGCTAAAAGAAAGAATCTTGATCTGAAGAAAATAAGTCAGATCTGAAGGAGAGAAGCAACATCTGCAAGCTCTATGCTCTGATAAAGGTAAGAATAGTGAAAAGTTTTAAATCTGGAAGCTTTGTGCTCTGTAGAAGTAAGATAAGTGGAAATTTTTGTTTCTAAAGTATGGATCTAGGTATGTTTGATAGGTTATGTCCTAGCTTGAAAACTAGGGCATTAATAGATGAAAGAAGGCTTGATATGAGTAGATCTGATAAGAATAGAGAAAGATATGTTATACCTATGCATAGAAAGAATGTTTGGACTAACAAATGGATGCACGATCCTAGAGAGAATGTGTTGTAGGTTAGCTCCTATGCTCCTTGTGCGCAATACAGGAGAAGATGGGGATCATTTAAAAGGAAGAGAGGATTAACCCTCTATTAAAGTTGTAGAATATCGAGACATATTGCTAAGGAATGCCCTGGGAAAATACCTAGTTGTCTTTGTTGTAAAGCTATGGACCATGAAGTGTTGGATTTCCCTAGAATGATTGCTAAGCTGGAAGAAATGAATCTGAATAAAGAAAACCCTAAGGCAGATCCAAAAATGGCAGAATCTCGGGAAGAATCAGAGAAAGTATTGTTGCAAATAAACGAAACCCTGAATGACCATTGACATATCAGACTATCAGAGATATTCAAGGAAAAATAATGCATTGAACTAAGAATAGGAGACTTCGACATTGACTGTATTCTGGATGAAGAAACACAGGTGAATATCATGATAGAAAGAACTTGGGAAGCCATAGGGAAGTCTGCTATGATCCCTTCATTAGGAGGAATAGGACTATTCAGAGGAAAACTAATAAACCTATGTGGGAAGCTTGCTCGCATACCTATGAACGTTAATGGAACTTTGACAGAAGAAGATTTTGAGATTATTAAATTTATTGAAGACATCACCCCGTTTACCATGTTACTAGGAAAACCTTGGATTGATAGAGATCAAGCTAGAGGAAAGGAAGAAAAACAAGTTTTGGAGTAGAAGAAACAAGAGTTAAAAGATTTCGTGACCAGAAGAATATCACACTTGATTTAAGAACAGGAGAGCATATCAAAGTTATTTAACACTAGCAACCCAAATGTTGAAGCTGAGATAACACTACAGGATCCATAGAAGACTGAAGTACTTATCCCAGACAAAGAAGAAGTATCACCTTCAAATCTTAGGAAATAATCTCAACAACACTTAGTGACTATGTCAAATGAAGATAAGAATCAGAATAGACAAAGACATACTTAGATGAAGCTCACTGGAAAGAAGGCTAGAAAACTAAGTAAAAAGAGGGATAAGATTGAAAAGTTACAGAAAGTCCCAAAGGGAACCTCACAAAAGGAAAATATGAAAAATTGGAGCTTCGTTGGGATATCAGAACAATGACACATGGCACTTCGCCATGGCGAAGCAATATAGTCGTTGGGGACATTATAACCATTCGATCGATGCTCAGAATAGGAAGAAAGGAAATTATGGTTCATCATCGGACTGTTGGACCATGCCATAATGGATCGAACAAGAGTTAATAAAGACCTCATACCCGTTGTAAGCGATCCGTTGTCGAGTTACCTACTTATCTCACTGCACCACACATTGAGAACACTTTTTCCAATTGAGAATTTGAGCCCACAGAATACGTTGAGTTTGTACCATGATCATCATGCTTCTGCTCTCTCTCTCGTTACTATGTCTAAGATACCCCTCCCGAACCTAATATTATTAACCCCAAGCATGTATGTCAGACGAGTTGAGCACTGCAGAAAGAGTTGTTGAGGAAGCTTTGATCGACCTGATGACTGAAAGAGTCATGTTGTAGAGAGGATTATCCACAAGTGTACAAGCATCATCCATGAGAGGACTACCAGAATATCTGTCAAATGCTCGAGATGGACCATCCCGGTCATCCGATGAGAATCGAACCAAGCACAAGGATGATCTCACGAATGTTAATTTGATTCTGAGCATATTTCTTGCCTACCTACCACCTCTGAGCAGCTCAATAAATAGAGACAGTGTGCTAGGAGAATTTGAGTATGCTTTGGTCATTGCGTACCTCTTGAAGGGGATACACACAGTTCATGTAGATCAAGAAAATATTTTAACACTGAAGTTTAGCGAATTCAACCTCAGTGATAAGAAGGTCTACAACATGCTCTCCCCACATAAGTACCTGACTAGAACAAAGGGAAATAATTCAAAGATAGTTCCCCAGTCATGGACTATGAACCTCGTGCAGTCCATGCTGCTCAATGTCATGAAGATTCCTCACTTCGGAAGGCACCAAGAAGTGAATGCATGCATCAAGTTGTTTCTATCCTATTACCATGGAGGATACTTGTGGTTAAACCATCATATCACAATGGATCTGACATTGACCAATCAGATCACATGGATGAGTATGCAAGGCCCTGACCCATAGGATTTCTACCCTGGAAAATCCATGGACGGCGCTCTCACACAAAGGATCAAGGACACTTATGGAGATGTCGATAAGGGAACATGAGGCTACAAGGTAGCCTCTATCCAAAGCGACATAGTGTGCCTAGCCTGTCAATTGATCGCAGGAAAGTTAGTCTGCAAGAACTGACCCACCCAAGTGACTGGTTTTGTAGTCGACCGTGCAGGGAAGTGCACAGAGGGCCTACAAATGAATTGGACAAAGTACCTGGTGAACCAGTTGGAACTGGACAGTAGGGAAGCTCAAGATCAGGGATATGAATTCCACTTCAACTGGCTTTTGATCCCAATCTCTTTCATCACCTGGGAGATGCAAGAAGGTGTGACCTTCCCAGACATCGAGCCCTTTGAACCTCTGGCCATGAAGTTCAGTACACTGTAGTATTCCAGTGACATGAACAAGAAATGGTAGTCAAATTCCAAGTTCCATACCTATTACAACCAGTTGAAGAAAACCATCTAGTCCAAGCCTCACATCACACCAAATACACTCCACAGGTTTTGGCATTTAGTGAAATTCAGTGCAGACCGCCATTTCATTTATATTAGAGCACGCGTTGATGAGCACAAGCAACAACTTCAATATTACTACAAGCTGACAGAGGAGGACTTAGAAGAGATTACTAAAGACTGGTCAATGGACCTCCTCATTCCAGTAGATCCTGTGGAGATGTCTGACACTGACAGTCCAGAAGCAGTGCATGATACACCTGGACCCAGCAAGACAAAGAAAAATGAAGAAGCCCAAGACGTAAGAAGTACCTCAACAAAGACTGCTTCCATATCAGCTAAGCAAGGAGGAGATGGCGAAGAGATAGATGGTGTAGAAATTTAAAAGAATAAAGGTGAGGTTACACTGCCTAGAGACGAGGAGGATCCCTCAAAGAAAAGGAAGGTTTCCCCCCCAAAGCCTTCTTCCTGGAAGAAAACGAGAGCATCTATGAACAAAATGTAGACTACTCTCACCTCATATGACTTTGATTTCATTATAGAAGCAATGAATGATGCTTCACCAGAGATAGAAGAGAATCAAGAGGCTCAGAAGGAGGGGATATACAATCGAATTAAGGTTGAACTTCAAGGGGTGTAGCAGGCACTACAGTCCAGGCATGCAATTTCCACTGCTCCTTTTCCATTGGAAAAACCAGAACTGGGAGATGAGCCAACTGAACTCCACTGAATCATTGACACAGTCAAAGATCACCTTCGATAAGCGTAGGAAGAAATAGCACAAGCCACCCAAGCTTTAGCACAAGTACAATAAGACCTTCTATAGAAATGCAGTGCTACAGAACAGGAAAATATTTCTCTCCAAGAGAATTGGAATGAAGAAAGAGTGCAGTTGCAGCAAAGCAAGGAACATTTTCTCACAGATCAACTTGAAGTAAAGGAAAGGGTCAACAGAGCACTTCACTCTGTGACAGTCGTCGAAGTAAAGGCTGAAGAGAGAGTTCCACAACAAGTAGTGCAACTTGAAGAACTGATTCAACAATTACAGCAATGCATAGCATATTTGGAGTTATGCGCAGTGCCTAAGACCCCTAAATATGTAAGAGACCAAAGGGAAGCAACCGCCAGGAGCGTAGTTGAGAGACTAAAGGCTCTTTCCAGGGAGTGCAAGCAGTTGAGTAACCACAGTGCCCAAACGTATGAGAATCTTGCTAAGAACCCAGAGTTATAGGCACTGGAGTCAAAGCTCCAGTAAGTGAGGTAGCATGCAGACACACTACAGGTGTAGTTGAAGGCACTGTCAGCTATAGACAGAATGAAGAGATCTCAAGAGCAACACACTGCACAGCAACAGATCCATATGATCCAGAGCAAAGTTATGGAAATAACTTAATGGCTCCAACCTATGCAAGATAAGGCCTATCAATTGTTTACATAGATTGAAAGCCAAGGAACAGAGCTAGAACAGGTTGTCGCCATAGGATAATAGCGCCTAGAAGGGCCAGTGAATGACTCAGTGATCCAGAAGTTCGCTGAGCAAGAAGCCATAGAAAAGTAATGGGTCGAAGTAGCTCGGGCCAAGCTCAAGGGGTTCGAGGCAGAACTAGTCAGACCATAGTGACTCGGGACGAGTCACAGGTGATTTTTGGGGGCTTGTTGGCCCTTGACCAAGTTTTGGGAGATTCTTGGTCATGTTGACCTAATTTTGGACTTCAACAACCTGTCAAAGGAGGAGCGCAAGAAGAAGCAGAGATCACGGGATCTCAGCCCGTTTTTGGGTCCTTTTTGGGTTTTGCAGATTATGTAATGGGATTGGGATGTCGACCCATGGATTTACCCATGTTTAGGCCTATTTTGTATATATAAATATATTCTTAGGCTAGATAGAAGTAGTAGTGCATCTATGTGATGTGAGATCGGTTGTGCTAAGTGCTAGTGTGGATTGTAAGGGCTTTGTGCCTACTATGAGAGACTTGCAGAGCTAAGTGCAAGTGGTTGTAACAGAATGTGGAAGCCTTTGTGTTGTAATGCAAGGAAGAAGGATCTAGCGAGCTACGCAGATCTTTGTCCTATGCGGAGTAGGGTTTTGAGGCTCTGTACTTGTAACAGATTGACTGAATATAATAAAGAAGAAGAGTTGGTCGACGTAGCCCCAGGGTGGGGGTGAACCATGTAAATATTGTGTTATGTTGCTTTGTGCTTTGTCTTGATGTGTTCACACATTATTTTCTAAGTGCTTTGATATGTTTAGATAGATCTACTTAGGATTTGTGCTTATGATATGCTAGAATGTTATATATGATCTATATGGCCATGCTTAGTGATTAATCTGCTCAATCTGATCTATTTACCTATGCTAAGTGCTTAAATACATTAGATTAGTGTGGATGTTGCGAAGCCTTGTTTTATCTACGAAGTGGTTATTTTCATATTGAGGAACGGACGGTGCTAAGTGCTTTATTAAGTAGTATAATCACAGATCTGTGTCCTAGATAAGATTGCAGACACCTGAGTCTTGCAACCACCCCTTCCTCTACCTTGGGTGAGACTTCATCTACTTTGTAGGTGTTGCCGAAAGGGCTAATAGTTAGGGCTTTGTTGGTGTGTTGTTGTAGCGTTGAACCCTGGTTCTGCCCCTGTACCAACACCAAATGTCACACACCCTGAAAGGACCTCAAAGTGATTATCCAACATCGCATGCCCCCAAAGGACCTCAAAGTGTTAAATAATAAAATGCACGCCCCTAGTGTGGACCTCAAATCTCTGGTTCAAAACATCTTCTAGCCAAGGCGGAAAAGGTTAAGAGAGACTAGAAAAACCAAAGAGTGGACAAAACCCCCAATGCAACAAACCCCGGAAGCCTCCATCAAAGAACCAAAAATGTCGTGCAGCTGGGGTAATGGTTGAGGTTGAAACAACAAATGGAAAATGCAAAGAAAGAGTTTGGTCTTGAAACAGGAGTACCGAAACTCCACCTTCCTCCGAGAACCACCACCCGCAAGCACTCAGGAAAAAATGTCCCTCCTCCATCATCGCCTTACCCACAAACGACCTACATCCTCTGCATTGTTCCACAAGTATACATGCCCTAGTTGCATTCGCCCTCACCCCCACTTGCCCAGATCCATAGCCTCTCCCTCACCCCCTCTTGCCCACACCTGAAGCCTCGCCCTCGCCCACGGCTGCAGACTCCTTTGAAGTGGCTCATGCATTCTCTCGCACTCGCCCATCTCCAAGGAATAATAGGGATGCAACTAGAAAAACTTAGCCATAGAGCCCATCCTAACCACCTACCTCTTGTTGATCACTTATAAATATGTTCAATGAATGTTTTTATGTAACATCCACTCATGTGCGCACTGAGCGAACTTATTCTTTGAGGACACTTTCTTGCAAGTGATCCAGATTATTATACTATTGGTCATTTGATTATGATTATGAGATATTATGGATGTGATGATATGTTCTTTTTTTGTATTTACCTAGACAGGTACTATTGACTGGGTTCTCCTGAGTGTGCAGGACTTTGGACCTTGAGGATGCAGAGGCATCGATGAAAACCCTTGGACTCTGGATCGAGTCATTGAGAGGAATCTTGGGTTTGAATGTTATTGATGTGACACATGTACATATGATTAGATGTTATGATGATTGATTATTGTTGTTGACATGATTCATTGATGGATGCAGGATGACAATAGCTTGTCGACCAAACTCACATGTGGAGTAGAGGGGTCACACATGAAAACCAGAGACTTGAGGGAGAGGTGTGGACAACAACCCTCCCACAACCTACTAGCCCTCTCGTCAAGGCTCGAACTGTAGGTTAATAATTACCTAGTTCGAGAAGACCCATGATGTCGTAAGGTAATACTGCAACAGTCACTCACGATGATTCTAAGGGGCATGCAATAAGGCATGGGCCTTATTCCTTAGAGGCCCTTAGTCTCCCACAATTTCACCTAGCAGAGTATTGACTCCATGGATTTTTGATGTCTACCAAGTCATTCAAGAGGCGAGTGGCACCCTTGGAGAGCGTAGTGCGTCCTGAAGGGAACATCACACAAGGAAAATGGAAAGAAGCGAGTGGCACCCTTGGAGCACGTAGTGCATCCTGAAGGTCACGTCGCGCAAGGAAAATGGAAAGAGGCGAGTGGCACCCTTGGAGCACGTAGTGCGTCCTGAAGGGCATTTCGCACAAGGAAAGCAGAAAGAGACAAGTGGCACCCTTGGAGCACATAGTGTGTCCTGAAGGGCACGTTGCACAAGGAAAATGGAAAGATACAAGTGGTACCCTTGAAGCACCTAGTGCGTCCTGAATGGAACGTCAACATTTTAAATGGTAAGTGAATAAACCTAGTCGGCCTTAAAATGAATGATGTGATAAGTATGATCTTAAAAACAATTTTTACGTGATAAAAATGTCGCCCAACCTAGTAAAATTTAAAAACCTAGGTCTAAGTAGAACATGTGGTCAAAAAAATAATAATAATGAATAAATATTTGACAAGAAGGGGGGGTAAGAAATTCAATTTAATTTATTAAAATCAAATTATAATGGGGGATTAAAATTTAAAAAAAAAAGAAATGAATGTTTTTTCTACATATACTAATTTAATTTTTAGTTAAAAAGAAAAAGGGGTAAATGGTTGTTTTTCTACACTTGCTAAATTGATTTTTAGTTAAAAAGGGAAAATATGGAAACTCAAAATAAATAGGAAACTAAAGGAAAAAGGGGAAACATAAAGAAAAAGTTGAAGGTCCAACTTAGTAAGGAATCTTTCCTTAGGAACTTGTTATTTTTTAACTCAACTAGGAATTAAGTAAGGCGTAAGTATTTAAGAAGTGTAAGGGAATTTTGGGACACCTAGGAGCGTTTTTAGGAATTATTTTAGGTGGGTGAGGGAAATAGGAATAATTAATTAATTAATAAAATTGAATTTCTAGTGCAACTAGGGAATGGGTGACATGTGTACGAGGGAGGTTTTTCCTAATTAATTAATTGAAAAATGAATTTCATGAGAATTTAGGAAACTAATTACTTAAAAACTCTATAAAAAGGATGGAGGATGAGGAGTATGGATCTCATCTTGATGTGTAACGTTACGCTGCTGAATTTTTGTCTTGATTGAGATTATCTTGTGGGAGTTGGGATACTCAGCTCGGGTAATGAGTGGTAGCTCGACCTTGCAAGGCGAGTTGGGTGCTAGTAGTTCTCTGGTATTGTGTGTATGGCCCCTTTATGGCTCAGGGGGATTAGGGGGAAGAAGAGTACCCCTAGCGTTGGCTAGGAGGTACTGGTGAGGTCACATCGATCGACAAGCGGGAGCTAGATAGACTGCACGTGGGACAACGACTCAGAGCTTTCACATTTGACTATGGTACACATGCATATATATCTGAATGGTATTTTAATATTGTTCCTAAGATTTCATTACTGTACTACTTTTGTGTAAAGATTATGTTTTTCTCAGCAATTTATAATCAATGAACCTGAAGTCATCCCAGCCTTACGCTTGCTGCATTTTGAATTGTTTCCCTTGGAGAACCCAACCCTGATTGCTATGAATTTTATGTGTTTGTTTTATTGATTATTATGAAGAAATTTGTGTTTTTCCATTATCCCTTTGGTCATCAGTCTATGCCTGAGTAGTTGGCCAGGAGCCGAATCGACTGTTGTCACTTTGGTGTTTAAAGACCTAAAGATTCAAATGCCTTGGTTTTATGTGCATGGATGATGAGTGAAGGATAATTTTTTTTCCCAGTTGTCTATCCCTTACATATCTCCATGTTTGATTGATTCATGGTTGAATGATTTGTCCTTGCGCCTTCCTTGTAAATGAGTATCTCTGCATTGATTGATTCATTATTGTATTTTTGTTTACTGTGTGAATGGCCATGTGGTGCTCACTGTATACTTTCACTGTGATTTTAAGACTGTGCACGACTTACTCATCTTCTCTGTTTGTTGTTTTTAATGTCAGTTTTGTGTTTGATGAATGCCAGATCAAGACCATCATGATCGAGTAAATTTATTATTTGAATAGTGTGTTCATTTATTCCATTCTAGTGTCTGGCAGTCACTATTAACGGAAGTCAATTGGTTCTTTTTATATTTTTCTAGGAATACTAAAATCGAATTTACTTGACTTTCTATTTTTAACGATGTAACAGGGAGACTGGTTAAGGCCAAGTAAGTTTATTAATGTTCCAAATCATTCTTAATTTATCACCGCATATATAAATCCATTCATAGTAATGGGGGTTGCTCGAACAATCTCACTTTTCTATATTTATTCATTGTTTCACTGTATTGTGAATTTATCCCTGTCTCATGGTAATGCGTCTTGGGTTAGAGGTATCACTGCATTACAAACTTATTACTGTATCAAGGAATTTCGATTGGGGAGCTCTAAATCACGATTTTTGTAACACATTACACTGCCTTCTTGCTGCGAATTTTGTGACCCAGTACCCAGCCTCCACACCATTGTTTCATGGCACAATGCACAACTTTCATACTATGATTTGTGTGGCATTTACTCAGCGATGTCTCATTGCACAGTGATATGTTTGTTGACAGTATTTTAATCCAATGATTTCCATTTCTTCTGCTAAAAAATTGTCATTATTTTTAACTCAGTGATTCCTTTACTTAGCTCAGTGATTATCATTTATAAACTCAGCGAAAAGTCCAGTTTTGGCTCTGTGATTCTTGCATATTACATGACATATTTATCTTTAGTCCCTCTGTGATTTCATCTTTATTATGCCATCTTATTCATTTATGTACTCTGCATTTTACATGCTATATTTACTAGTGAATTAAATGTCTATTGACTGCGAATATACCCATATTTAATGGACCACGATTTAATTGCTTTGTTGTACCTACTTGATGAACCATGAATTTGACAATGTTTTCATGGTTGGTGTAGCTGTGTGGATGAATCACGTATTACCAAGGGTCTTCATGTTTTAATATGATGATGTGTTATTGGTAGTGAATTACTATGTGTTAATGTGTAGATATCATGTAATAGGGTGTTAATGTGTTAATACTAGTGATTCAATATGTTGACAGTAATTACTTTGACTGTGTTTTATCACATAGGCAGTTTTGGAATAGACAACTTTATTTCCGTGTGTTGAACAAACAACACTATCACATACATTTAATAGACAATGTGTTTATCATTAATAGACAGCGTGATTTTCATTAATAGACATGTGTTATATATTAATAGACAACATGTTTAGAGAGAGGTATTGGTTGTTGCATATAGATTCTTGACCATGATTTAATAATGTGTGTAATTACAATAGAAATGCAATGAATGTGTGTATAAAGATTCTGGACAATGGTATCATGATTAATAATCAACGATATCATACCTTTAATAAATGGCCATATCATTTATTTGATAGACAACCTTAGCACATATTTAATATAAAACAATCTCACATATAGTTACTAGACAACAAATTCAAGGATAGACAATAAACTTAATTAAAGACAACGATTTTGGTAGTGTTGGACAACCTGAATTTTGTTTTATGATTTTCTTATTGGCAAATTTTAGCGAATTCAGTAATCATTATAAAACTTGTTTTATGATTTCTTAACTAGATAATGAACTCACCCTTAGGAAACACTTATATCTATTTCAATTTGTAAAGACAACGACTTATATTTTTCAAAGACATGTTTCATATTTGTTTCAATTTAAAAAAAATAGCGAATTCCTCCTTAGGAAATTACTTATCTAATCTTGGGATTTGGAGAATAGTTACATCGAACTATTTGTTTTAATGATAATTATTTAATGTGTACAGATTGATTTTGTTGCACAAGGAAATTATTGTGTTGTATGAATGTCACATTCATCTTGTTGACCTGCCAATTGGGTGCTTGGGTCAATCCGCATGTGTTTTGACAGTTAATTCAGTCTCCTAACACGTTGAAGTTTTCTTGGGTTAAGGGTCTAGTTATGTTATGTTTCTCCATGGTCATTGTCACGCCTATCGCCTGGTGACGACATGATTCCTGACGAGGGGATCATCTCGTGCCCTGATGGATACAGGCAAATGATAACCTGGTCGGAGTCTGTGCTTCTCAATATGGGCATTATTCGTTGTAGTTGATGTTGGCACTTGGTTGTAACTCCTTAACGCATTTTGGTTTTGCGTGCCATAGAGGTTTCCAGTTACTGGTCGTCAAATTCGTTGTGTTGGGTTGGTTTCTTTTGTCCTTTAGCTCGTAGGTGTTGTCTTGCTTGTGTCGGGTGGGTAGTCATTTATATCTGTCTTGGATTATCGCATGTTTCATCTAGTTTCCTGATGTGCTAGTGTCTGAGTCATTTCCTTCTATTTCATTATCTGTGTGTGTGGTGTTCGTCGTCAAGTTGTGTTGTTTAACTATTTTCATTGTTGTCATCCTGCTTAAAAAAAATGTTTTTCTTTGCGTTGTGTCACATGTAGTCATAATGATGGGGGAATTACATATGGTATCAGAGAGGGTTCAACCCTGTGACTGTGGATCTCTATGCTTTCCACTGAAGTAAACCATGGAGTAATAACCTAGCACTACATAAAATTTTAACGCATCCATGTGTTGATCTTGATGAGAGGATACCATAATGGTTTGCAATGTGGTGTCGTGGAAGTAGGTGCGATGCCTCCAGAAGTGTTTGCACCCTTGGAATTTGACCCCCAATGGGAGGAACAAGTCCTTGGGATGGATCCGATTGTGGCAATGGATGATGATGACCTGACAAGGTCCTTTCAGGGAATGTCAGAGACCTTGATCCACCATCTGTACTCAGATGAGGCTAGGGAACCTGTACCCCTTAGGGTCCACAGCATACCCAGTCTATACCATTAGTATTCACCACAAACTCGAGAAGGTCAATTTTCCCAATTTCTTTGGTTCAGCCGTTGAGGTATGGTTGGAGAATATGGAGATGTGATTTTCACTTTGCGACTATACCTCCAACATGAAGGTCCGCGTGGCAGTATTTCAACTAAAGGGGAGCGCTCCTCTATGGTGGAAGATGATCCTTCCACTTTGAACATGGTCATTGAAGACGCGTCATGGGAATTGTTCAAGGAATGGATCCCAGAGAGGTATCTATCAGAGGAATTCATTGAGCGTTAGCTCAACGAATTCAATGCCTTGCGACAGGGTGGCCTTATGGTCCTCGAGTACGAGGCCCATTTTTGGAGCTTCTTTGGTATGCTCCGCACCAAATTACAGAGAAAATTAAGATTAACAAGTTTGTGTTTGGCCTCAATGTTAGGATTCAACTTCTACTTTAGTTACCAGGATTGTTGGACCGAAGAAAGTGTGTTGGAATGTGGGGAGCCACATTACTAGCATAACTTCCCAGTGGAGAGGACTAGAGCATTTGGATCAGCTTGACACTCTACCATGGGATATTTGGGCAAGGGCCATCGGATTCATGCAGTCATGAATAACTACCAAACAGAGCACCAGTCAACTACGCTCAAGACGTCAGGTACCGTCGCTAACCAGACCCTTAGTATATTGGACAGATCCAGGTGCTACCGAAAGTTTTATTTTTGGTGTCGTGCTAAAAGCAATTTAAGGTAAAGGAAGTCTAACATGATGAGATTATCTTTGTAGAAATGGCTTCGGGAGCCAAACAGAAGGATGGTGGGAAAGTTACGAGCTGCAGCCTTAACCTGGGAGAGTTTTTCACTAGGACCAACATGTACGTCACGATCTTAGGATCTTATGACATCATGATTGGTATGGATTGGTTGGAATTGCATGAGGTGATACTCAACTGTAAGATGAAACAGTTGATATTGGTCAATGATGAGGGACAGAGACACGTGATTGTAGGTCTGAACCAGGGAGCTTTCCCTGAGGTTCATCTCCTCCTTACATCTACGGAAGAGCTTGCGCAAGGGATGTAAGATTTATGTGATCCTTGTGTTAAACATGAAGGGAGTAGCAGAAGGTCTAGAACCCCTTCCAGTGGTGAGAGAGTTGCGAACATATTCCCTGAGGAGTTACCTGGGATGTATGTCGCCAGAGAGGGAATTGGAATTTATCACAGACCTAAAACCGGGGGATGAACCGATAGAAAGAATGCCTTATTGGATGTTGACCCCAGAGTTACAAGAGTTGAGAATGCAACTAAAGGAGTTGATGGACCTGGGACTTATACATCCAAGTGTGTAACCGTGGGGTGCATAGGTTATCTTCATATGGAAGAAGGATGGGTCGTGGAGACTCTGCATTGACTATCATCAATTAAACAAAGCAACGATCAAGAATCAATATCTGTTGCCAATGATTGATGATATGTTTGATCAGATGAAGGGTGCGATGGTGTTTTCAAAGATTGACTTGAGATCAGGGTATCACCAGTTGCGGATCAAGCAGAGTGACATCATTAAGACCTCCTTTAAGACAAGGTTCGAAAATTATGAGTTTACTATTTTACCTTTTGGACTGACAAACGCCCATGGGGTATTTTTGAGTTTGATGAATGGTGTGTTCCGCGACTACATGGACAAGTTTGTCCAAGTATTAATTCATGATATTTTGATTTACTCTCAGATGATGGAGGAGCATGAAGAACACTTGCGCTTGGTACTACGATGTTTGCGAGAGAACGAATTATTTGGGAAATTGTCTAAATGCTCGTTTTATCAATCGAAGATTCACTACTTAGGGCATGTCGTATCCAATGAAGGTATCGCGGTGGATCCAGCAAAGGTCAAGGCTATTATGGAATGGCCTACGCTGACAAATGTCCCCAAAGTGTGTAGCTTCATGGGTTTAGAGGGATATTATCGACTGTTCATCGAGGGTTTTTCAAAGATGGAAAATCCGATCATGAAATTGCAGAAGAAGAACAAGAAGTTTGTTTGGACCAAGAAATGTGTGGAATCATTTTGGAGGCTCAAGGATTTGTTGACAATAACATCTATACTAAAGGTTCCTGACATGGATGCGGGCTTCTTGGTATGCACTGATGCTTCCAAGGAAGGCTTAGGCGGAGTCTTCATGCAAGACGGTCAAGTGATTGCTTACATCTCGAGAAAGTTGAGAAGGCATGAGGAGAACTATGCAACACACCATTTGGAGTTGTTATCCATTGTATATGCCTTCAGAGCTTGGAGACACTACCTTTTGGACAAAAATTTGAGCTAAAAACGAACCACTATGGACTACAACACATCTTTACACAAAGCGACTTAAACGTACGACAACGACATTGGTCGGATTTGCTTAGCGAGTGTGATTTTAAGATTTCTTACATAAAATGGATAGTGAATAGAGTGGTGTAGGCATTGAGTTGGAGACCACGCATATTTATGGTGATTTCCTCTTCAGACGAATCTACATGAAAAGATGCCAACTTTACAACGCGACGATGACTGGTACAAAGAGGTCAATGATTTTATCGAACAAAACACAATGATGGTACCAAAATTTGAAGGATTTACAATCGACAATGATGGATCATTGAGATTTAAAGGTCGAATTTACATACCACCCAACGACAGGTTGAGAATTTTGATCCTAAACAACGCTCACAGAGTAGTGTGCATGGCTCATCCAGGAGTCACAAATATGAGGGTAGACCTTAAACCCTTATTCTTCTGGAAAGGAATGAAGGCATACATAGTCACCTACATGGAAAGATGTCTATAATGTCAGCAGGTGAAGGATGAACATAGACATCCAGTAGGATTACTACAACCACACTATCCCTTAATCGAAATGGGAGGGATTTTCGATGGATTTGATTGTTGGATTGCCATTGATGGCAAGGAGACACGTCTCAATTTTTGTGGTAGTCGACACTCTGAGGAAGAGTGCTCATTTATTCCTATGTGTACAACGTATCAAGCACCAGACATAGCTAGAGTTTACTCAGCGAGATTGTGAGGGCATGGCATGCCTAAGAGGATTATATCTGATCGAGGATCAGTGTTTACTAGATGATTTTGGACCAATTCCAAGAGGCCTAGGGAACCCAACTTAACTTTAGTACTGCATATCACCTAGAGATAGACGAGCAGACCAAACGAAAAAACCAAATCTTGAAGGGAATTTTGTGCATGTACGTTATGGACCAACCGAAGCGTTGGGAAGAATTCTTTCCACTGGTAGAATTTGCGTATAACAACAGTTATCAAAGCACCATTAGGATGGCGCATTTCGATTTTCTTTATAGGCGACCATGTCGGACGCCTTGAGTTGGGATCGGCTTGAGGATAGGTCTCGGTGGGACCAAAAGAGATCCAAGAAATGTAAGATCAAATGAAAACAAAAATACAAAAGATCAAGGAAGCCCAGGATCGATAGAAGAGTTATGTTGATGCACATCGTGTCGACCATAGTTATGAAGTTGGCGATCGAGTCTTCTTGTGGGAGAAACCACATGAGAGTTCAATCAAGTTTGGAAATGGTGTGAAACTCTCTCCTAGGTCCATGGGACCTTTCAAGATTGTGGAAAAGAAGGGGGCCATGGCCTATCGACTAGCCTTGCCTGATTCTTGAGGTGTATGCGCGATGTTTTCACATATGTTTTGAGGCATCATATTAGTGACCCTACACATATTATTGACATGATTTCCTTGCAGGTATCAAACGTGGTTGTGCTCATGGAAGAGCCGATCTATATTCTATACCATCGCAGTTGACAACTACGACATCAAACAGTAGATCAGGTCAAGGTCTAGTGGGACAACTATAGTCCGCACTTGGCGACCTGGGAGGACGCATATGAAATGTGCCAGTAGTTTCCATTTTTGTTTGATAGATAGACTTATGATATTGTGATACACTTTTTATTGGCACTTACATATTGTGAAACTTTGGGGAAAAGTTTAAACTAAGAGGGGGTGTATGTAACATGTCGCTCCTGTGCACACTGAGCAAACTTATTATTTGAGGACACCTTCTTGAAAGTGATCTGGATTATTATACTATTGGTCGTTTGATTATGATTATGGGATATTATGGATTTGATGATATGTTATTTTGTTGTATTTACCTAGATAAGTGCTTTTGACTGGGTTCTCCTAAGTGTGCAGAACTTTCGACCTTGACTAAGCACATGCATCGATGAAACCCCTTGGACTCTAGATCGAGTCAGGGAGAGGATTGTTGGGTTTGAATGTTATTGATGTGACACATGTACATATGATTAGATGTTATGATGATTGATTATTGTTGTTGACATGATTCGTTGATGGATGCAGGCTGACGATAGCTTGCCAACTAGACTCACATGTGGAATAGAGGGGTCACGCAGGACAACTAGAGACTTGAGGAAACTATGTGGACAACAGTCATGCCACAACCTACTAGCACTCTCATTGTGGCTCGAACTGTAGGTTAACGATTACCTAGTTTGAGAAGACCCATGATGTTGTGAGGGTAGACTATGAAAGTCGCTCATGATGATTCTAAGGGGTGCACAATAAGACAGGGGCCTTATTCCTTAGAGGCCCTTAGTCTCCCACAAGATCACCTGGCGGAGTATTGAATCCATGGGTTTTTTATGTCTACCAAGTCATTCAGGAGGCAAGTGGCACCCTCGGAGCACGTAGTGTGTCCTGAAGGGCACGTCGCACAAGGAAAATGGAAAGAGGCGAGTGGCACCCTTGGAGCACGTAGTGCGTCCTGAAGGGCACGTCGCACAAGGAAAACAGAAAGAGGCAAGTGGCACCCTTGGAGAACGTAGTGTGTCCTTAAGGGCACATCGCGTAAGGAAAACAGAAAGAGGCAAGTGGCACCCTTGGAGCACCTAGTGCGTCCTAAAGGGAACGTTTTTATTTTAACTAGTAAGTGAATAAACCTACTCGGCCTTAAAATGAATGATGTGATAAGATATTAAAAACAATTTTTCCCTGATAAAAATGTCGCCCAACCTAGTAAAATTTAAAAACCTAGGTCTAAGTAGAACATGTGGTCAAAAAAAAATAATAATGAATAAACATGTAACAAGAAGGGGGGTAAGAAATTCACTTTAATTTATTAAAATCAAATTATAATGGGGGATTAAAATTTTAAAAAGGGAAATGGTTGTTTTTTCTACATATGCCAATTTAATTTTTAGTTAAAATGAAAAAGGGGTAAATGGTTGTTTTTCTACACTTGCTAAATTGATTTTTAGTTAAAAAGGGAAAAGAGGGAAACTTAAAAGAAATAGGAAACTAAAGGAAAAAGGAGAAACATAAAGAAAAAGTTGAAGGTCTAACTTAGTAAGGAATCTTGCCTTGGGAACTTGCTATTTTTGAACTCAACTAAGAATTAAGTAAGGTGTAAGTCATTTAAGAAGTGTAAGGGAATTTTGGGACACCTAGGAGCGTTTTTAGGAATGCTTTTAGGTGAGTGAGGGAAATAGGAATAATTAATTAATTAATAAAATTGAATTTTTGGTGCAACTAGGGGATGGGTGACATGTGTACGGGTGAGGTTTTTTCTAAATAATTAATTGAAAAAGGAATTTAATGAGAATTTGAGAAACTAATTACTTGAAAAATATATAAAAAGGATAGAGGAGGAGGAGTATAGATCTCATCTTGATGTGTAACATTATGATGTTGAATTTGTTTCTTGACTAAGCTTCTCTTGTGGGAGTTGGGATACCCATCTCGGGTAACGAGTGGTAGCTCAACCTTGCGAGGCGAGATGGGTTCTAGTAGTTCTCTAGTATTGTGTGTGTGCCCCCTTTGCGGCTCAGAGAGCTCAGGAGGAAGAAGAGTACCCCTAGCATTGGCTGGGAGGTACCGGTGAGGTCACACCAGTCGACAAGCAAGATCTGGATGGAGCGCACACGAGACAACGACTCGAAGCTTTCGCATTTGACTATGGTACGCATGCATATATTTCTGAATGGTAGTTTAATATTGTTCCTGCTCTTTCATTGCTGTACTTATTTTGTGAAAATATTATGTTTTACTCGACAATTTATAGTCAATGAACCTGAAGTCATCCCAGCCTTACGCTTACTGCATTTTGAATTGTTTCCCTTGGCGAACCTAACCCTGATTGCTATGACTTTTATGTGTTTGTTTTATTCATTATTATGAATAAATTTATGTTTTTCCCTTATCCCTTTGGTCATCAGTCTGTGCATGAGTAGTTGGCTAGGAGCCGAATCGGCGGTTGTCACTTCAGTGTTTAAAGGCCTATAGATTCAAATGCCCTACTTTTTTGTGCATGGATGATGAGTGAAGGATAAAAAAAGAATTACAGATGTCTATCCCTTACTTATATCCACGTTTGATTGATTCATGGCTGAATGATTCGTCGTTGCGCCTTCCTTGTGAATGAGTATCTCTACTTTGATTGATTCATTAATGTATTTTTGTTTACTACGTGGTTCTTACTGTATACTTTTACTGCGATTTTAACACTGTGCATGACTTACTCGTCTTCTCCGTTTATTGTTTTTAATGGCAGTTTTTTGTTTGATGACTGTTAGATCCACACCATCATGACTGAGTAAATTTATTGTTTGAATAGAGTGTTAATTTACCCCATTCTAGTTTCTAGTGGTCACTATTAATGGAAGTCAATTGGTTCTTTGAATATTTTTCTAGGAATACTGAAATCGAATTTACTTGATTTTCTATTTTTAACAATGTAAAAGGGAGACTGGTTAAAGCCGAGTAAGTTTATTAATGTTCCAAATCATTCTCAATTTATCACTGCATATATAAATCCATTCACTGTAATGGGGGTTGCTCAAACAATCTCACGTTTCTAGATTTATTCATTATTTCTTTGTATTGTGAATTTATCCATGTCTCACGGTATTGCGTCTTGGGTTAGTTGTATCATTTCATTACAAAATTATTACTATATCATGTAATTTTGATTGGGGAGCTCTAAATCACAATTTTTGTGGCACATTACACAACCTTCTTGTTGTGAATTTCGTGGCCCAGTACCCAACCTCCACACCACTGTTTCATGGCACAATGCACAACTTTCATACTATGATTTACATGGCATTTAATCAACGATGTCTCATTGCAAAGTGATATGTTTGTTGACAGTATTTTAACCCAATGATTTCCAGTTCTTCTGCTCAGCAATTGTCATTATTTTTAACTCAACAATTCCTTTAGTTATCTCAACGATTATCATTTATAAACTCAACGAAAAAGTCCAGTTTTGGCTCTGTGATTCTTGCATGTTACATGACATCTTTATCCTTAGTCCCTCTGTGATTTCATCTTTATTATGCCATCTTATTCATTTATGTACTTTGTGTTTTACATGCTATATTTACTAGCGAATTAAATGTCTATTGACTGCTAATATACCCATATTTAATGGACCACGATTTAATTTCCTTGTTGTTGTACCTACTTGATGAACGACGAATTTGACAGCGTTTTCATGGTTGTTGTACTTGCGTGGATGAATCACGTATTACCAGTGGTCTTCATGTGTTAATATGATGATGTGTTGTTGGTAGCGAATTTTTGTGTGTTAATGTGTAGATATCATGTAATAGGGTGGTAATGTGTTAATAGTAGCGATTCAATATGTTGACAGTAATTACTTTGACTACATTTTATCACATAGGCAGTTTTGGAATAGACAGCTTTATTACCGCGTGTTGAACAGAAAACACTATCACATACATTTAATAGACATCATGTTTATCATTAATAGACAACGTTATTTTCATTAATAGACAATGTGTTATATATTAATAGACAATGTGTTTAGAGAGAGGTATTGGTTGTTGCGTATAGATTATTGACCATGATTTTAATAATAAATGTGTGTAATTACAATAGAAATGCAATGAATGTGTGTATAAAGATTTTGGACAACAATAGACAACAAACTTAATTAGAGACAGCGATTTTGGTAGTGTTGGACAACGTGAATTTTGTTTTATGATTTACTTATAGCAATATTTTTATGATTTTCTTATTGGCGAATTTTAGTGAATTCAATAATCATTATAAAACTTGTTTTATGATTTCTTAACTAGATAGAGAAATCATCCTTAGGAAACACTTATATTTGTTTCAATTTGTAAATACAATGACTTATATTGTTCAAAGACATGTTTCATGTTTGTTTCAGTTTAAAAAAAACAGCGAATTCCTCCTTAGGAAATTACTTATCTAATCTTGGGATTTGGAGAATAGTTGCAATGAACTATTTGTTTTAATGATAATTATTTAATGTGTACAGGTTGATTTTGTTGCGTAAGGAAATTATTGTGTTGTATGAACGGCAGAGTCGTCTTGTTGACCTTTCGATTGGGTGCTTGGGTTAATCGTCATGTGTTTTGACAGTTAATTTGGTCTCTTAGTGCGTTGAAGTTTTATTGGGTTAAGAGTTCAGTTATGTTATGTTGCGCCATGGTCACTATCATGCCCCTCGCCTGGTGATGACATGATTCTTGATAAGGGGATCATCGTGCGCCTTGACAGATAGAAGCGAATGATAACCTGGCTGGATTCTGTGCTTTCCGATGTGGGCATTGTTCGTTGTAATTGATGTTGGCACTCGATTGTAATGCCTTAACGTGTTTTGGTTTTGCGCGCCATAGAGGTTTCCAATTATTGGTCGTCAAAGTCGTTGTGTTGGGTTGGTTGATGTTATCCTTTAGCTTGTAGGCATTGTCTTGCTTGTGTCAGGCGGGTAGTTGTTTATATCTGTCTTGGATTATCGCATGTTTCGTCCAGTTACCTGATGTGCTAGTGTCTGAGTCGTTTCCTTCTGTTGCTTGATCTGTGTGTGTGGTGTTCATCGTCAAGTTGTGTTGTTTAATTGTTTTCGTTGTTGTCATCATTTTAAAAAAAAAAAAAAGTTTTACTTTGTGTTGCGTCGCATGTAATCGTAACGATGGGAGTGTTACAGTTTATAAAAAAAAAAACAACCTTTAATTCATTACCAATGTAGATCCATCTTAAATATAAATTTATCAAACACCAAGAAATCATAATAAATGGATTTATCAAGCACCTACTAACA
>JASDQU010370719.1:36550-56810 GCA_032191745.1 Picea mariana | reverse complement strand
CCGGTCAAATAAGGCCCGCAGGACTCAGAAAACTTCAGAGGCAGTACCGACTGAATAAATAAAGGAAAATCGAACCCCCTAGGACTCTGGCATTTAATGTAATGAACCCGAAGGCACTAACGACATTTTATTCTTCTTCTGAATCTGAAGATGCAGAGCTTGAAGAAACTGAAACAGAACTGAAGCCGGAAACGGAGCCGCTGCCGCCTTTCTTTCTTCTCCTCTTCCGGAGTCTGGCGAGCTCTAGATTCATCTTAGTGAAAAGCTCCATTTTAGCGACCTCGATTCGGCTATAAACCTCCGAAAATCCCACCAAAGCGTCTGCCAGCGCCTGCACGGGGTTATTATCATTGCTAGCAGGCGGTCTCTGGCTATTGGCGCCCGGCTGATCAAAGCCGAGCCCTTTGGACGACTTCTGCCGCTTGCAATTCTGCGGCTCCAGTAATTCCACTCCGTTCTCATAACCTACAGCATTCAACACCACATCGCAGAGCCCGTCGGCGCTCTCTAGCAACCCCTTTCCCTTGTCTTCCAAAGCAATAAGCTCCAGCCGGTTATTATTATGCTCGTTACTACTGCCATGGATGCCATTCTTGTTATTCTGCCATTATGCTATCCTCTGATTTGAAATGCAGGTCAAATTTATTAATTGTTTATACATCGAATAACGTGAAGCCTGCAATAACACTTGAAAGATATTAGCCAATGAAATGTTAGAAAAATAGTTTTTTTTATTATTAAAAAAAATATATATTTTAATTTCCTATGTTACACATTTGATGTAAAACAAAAATCAAAAAGTCAACCTAAACTAATAGCCAGTCAGCGATGAACTCATCGCTATAGTCCCTGGCCTTTGGCAGGGACTAATAAAGATAGTGACCCATATTCAACGTAAATAGTAGCAAACATTTTCGAAAATAGCAGAAGACAACCATCGAAATTATTCCAATACACATAACAGGTTTCTTATATTCAATTTAAAATCAAAATATAATGAGTAAAATTCCTATGTTGTATCATTGTCACGGTGTATAAACAAACTATAATCTTAACAGATATCAAAAATAAACTTTTCGCAAACAGCCTTAATTTTTGGTTGGTGTGAGTTTTTCGTTGGTTGGTGTGAGTTTATCGTACCGGTATTTTACTTGAGTCAATGTACTATAATCACGCTACATTGCGGTAGTCGAGCAAACTGTCTACTAAATGATTATGATAGTTAAATGGTCTGAACCTTTACTAAGATGAGAGTTCCTTTCATAATGTCGTCGACCAGATATTTTAAAAGAATCATTATTAATGATGCGAACCCCGTAGCGGGGAAGGAATTTGACGTCACGGAGTTAAAAATTTCTCAAAATTGTTTTGTTAGACTGTACAAATAGGTACTAGAGTTTGTTAAATTTTAAATATTGAGGGGAGCTCTTAACATAGAAAAGCATAGCAGATTGCATATTCAAATCTCTATTTTATTATTGAATCAATCACATATTTATAAATATTGTGGATAGCTATTACACATAGAAAAGAAAAACAGATTGTATATTCAAATCTCTATTTTATTATTGAATGAATCACATATATATATTTTTTAATAGCATGTTATATGCATATCTAAACATGTACATATCAGAACAATATACATTGAGGGTTAATACCCTTCCCTGGTGGATTCAAAGAGGGCGAAGAGCTCTGATTTTTATGGTTGATATGTGAGCGATAAGAAATAAAAAGGAGATAGCTTTTTCAATGAAGCATGCAAGAATGGTGAATTTGTTGGCAGAAACTTACTTCAACTAAGCCAACAAGTTAGATGGCTCGAATTTCATCAATTGGAAATTGAAGATGCAAACCTTGATGGAAGGTTATGGCGTATGGACAATCATGAAATGAGATGAAGAGCGACCCGATCCTAGATTGGGATAAGCAAGAGAACAGAGCCAAGATATTATTGAGAATGTTTGTTAAAGATAGCATAAGTACGCATATTAGAGATGCTAAGACTTCTAGTGAAAAGTGGAAAGCACTTAAAGATTTGTATCAAACAAATAATACGAATCACATTCTTTTCCTAAAGAGTAAATTGCTAAGTATTAAAATGGATATATATGAGTCTATTAGTATTTTTCTTGGGCGAATTAAAGAAATAGAAGAAAAATTTCCCTAAATGGAATGCTAGAGGATGATCAAATGTTTATAGCAAGCCTTGCAAAGAGGGAGAAAGATCCTACTTTTGAGGAAAGGTATATTGTTGCAAGAGGAAAAGAGGCGCGTGAATTCAGACTTAGCACTATGGATAAAGAACAGATTCCCTAAAGGGAACCCATGAGAAGGAGGCATAGGAGGAAGTTCATTTCAGAGGAAGTCAAAGACAAATAAAGGTATTCCATCGAATAGAAATGAACCTATGTGCTTTTATTCTGGTAGGAATGGCCATCTTGCTAGAGGATGTTATAAGAAGAAAAATGATGATGAGGCTAGGCATAAAAATAGAATACATTCATGACATTTTCAGAAGAAAACCTGAATATTGATCCAAAAATCTCCATTTTTTTGTGTCTAATGATGCACTCTCTGAAACTGATGATGTTGATGCATGTTTTGTTGATTTTGTCTCTTCAATTCACATGACATGTAATAAGAATTGGTATATAAACTTTAAAGAAACACATAATGGTGCCCATATTTATCTTGGAGATGATCACTCTTATCAAATCAAGGGATATGGAGATATTCCAGTAACACTTTTGAATGGTATTTTTAGACACATTCGCAATGTTGTGTATGTCCCTAAGATAAAGAAAAACTTGATTTTTGTATCCACCATTATAGATCATAATTTGAAGGTCGAATTATTCAAGACACATTGTATAGTGAAGGACTTGCAAGATCATTACAGTATTGTTGCCTCATGAGTCAGAGTTGGAGACCTATACAAACTTGATGTCACCAGCAAGAATAATCAATCTTTAACTTCTGCGACTATGCCTACAAAAACTCTTTGGCACCAAGGGTATGGTCACATTAATTATCATGATTTGTTGTTATTACTATTGATTTTTCAATAAGCAAGGTTAAGCATGAAGTTCATTCTAATTTTAGAATTTCACTTAACCATAACCAATAATGTTGCAACAACCAACATCACAAGAAGAAACACCATGCACAATAACACAAGAAGTATCCTCAGAAACCCTTCTCAACAAGGGAAGAAAACCCATCCAAAATTCTTTGCTATATTCTTCAAGAGAAAGTCCTTCACCACCAATAAATCCTAGCACACAAGAGGGTGTTCAAACCCTACAAGAATAGTGCCCAAGAGAGGTGGACACTTTTCTCAAGAAGGTGTACTTGCTTAAATTTCCAAACTCACATGAAAGATATATTTCCTCAATGGGGAATTTACCTTTACTTATACTAGATCAACATAAGTGTCTATTGGCACAACAAGGCTGACCTCAGTAGCTCACAACATAATTAATATTAACCAGATTAATTATCTTTTACATTAATTATTAATCACATTAAGGTGGGGCCGACCTATACCCTTTACATTACAATTAGGGTTATAGGCAGGTCTGGCTCTTGAACAATATAGCAAGGGATCTTATACACCCACTAGTGCTCATCCACTAGGGGAAGATCCATAGGGATGTCCATATCTCCAGCTCACTCCATTACAGAGATGAACCACTTCTTCACTAGTGCTCAACCACTAGGATCACGTTCACCTGTTCTCGCCCACAGATATTCGTTCCCACTGCATTACAAAGAAGAGTCATCTAGAGTTTCTCATCAACTCTTCTACTCATAGGAGGATAATACATCATCTTCATTTATTTTCTCATGATGATGCACCCAACACTTTCGGATTTCATACGTTTACCTTGTGCTGAGCCACATGCACGTCGAACTCTACAGATCTCCTTTCTCATTGCGTTACACAGGAGAATCAATTGGAGTTCTTCTCAACCATATGTAAGGAGGAGGCCATCTCTACATTCTAGCTCTGTCTCAAATAGGAACCACACACCCTTTCCGGGGTCTCTCTCTCTGGTTTTTGTCTGGAGAATGTCTCACGTAGTTGCAATCATCAACACTCCCTCTTAGCTAGGGAGGTATTTTCCACCAGGCCAAGTCTCTCATGTAAATACTCGAACTTTGTCTTGGCAAGTGGTTTCATGAAGATATCTGGGATCTGTTCATGGGTAGGAAGATACTACACATGTACTGTCTTCCTCTACACCATGTCTCGGATATAGTGACACTTTATTTCAATGTGTTTCGATCTGTCATGAAACACAGGGTTCTCATAGAGCTTTACACAGTTTTGGTTATCACAATGAATAGTAGTAGGATCCATCTCATGATCAAACAAGTTAGTTAGAATTTTGTGAAGCCATACTGCTTCGTAGAATGCTAAACTCAATGCAATGTACTCTGCCTCTGCGGTTCTTAATGATGCAGGAGCATCACTTTCAAAGTCAAACACGCAAGCGTGGAGGCAGGCATATGACATCTCAACATGACATAATTTGAAATCAATGTTTAACTCGGAAACAAGATGAGTTGTTGAGATATTTTGGAAACAACGTTTTTAAATATATCTTGTTTGTAAAGTCTTATATGACTGTAAGGAGTTTTAAATAGAGAGTGCCATCTCTTATCTCATAATAACTTATAGTTATTGTAATAGGACAAAGCAGGTAACTGCTAGAAACTAATAGGATAGGTTGCAGACAAGATAGAGAAGAGCTCGAGGAGCCACTCCCTAGATAGTTTTTGTTTGGTGGTTGTATTGTATTAGATAAGACTAGAGTAGAGTAGAAGAGGAGAGTAGCACATAGGAAGAGAAGAAAGACACAACGAAGAACTGTAATACAATGTAGTTTTATTTCATGAATGAATAGAGTGGACAGAATTGTTCCAATTCCTTGGACAATGTTCATTTTGAAGTGCAATTGAATGAATGTTATATTATATGTGTGTTTTAGTTCATTACATTTATATATGATTGTTCAGAGTTGATCATATGAATTTGTAACGAATTGGATAAGTTTCAATCATTTCTCTTCTGAGAACTCGTATGCAAGGAATGCATGTTGTATGCAAGGAGTGCATTCACAAAGTCTTGAATTGACTCAAAGGATTCAAAAGGAGCAATTGGAACTTAGACCAGGTTCAAGGAGTGCACAGATTCAATGAGCGACTAAGTGTCAAGGAACCAGAACAGAGAAGTGCAAGGAGTGCGGAAAGAGTTTTTTTCTAAGAAACCTTTGGATCTGAGTTTGTTGAACTCCAAAGAATGAAAGGAGTGCATGGGAGATCAAAATATTCAAGGGGATGAAGCTCAAAAGAGATAGAGGGGATAAATATTCATAAGGAGTGGAGCTATGAAGGTTTTGTGAATCATCGGTCAAGATCTGTCAAGGAGGAAGAGGGATTGTTCCATATCGTTGGATCTAGGCAAGGTGTGTGAGCTTTAAGTCTCTTGAAGCAAAAAGGAGAGAGAACTGCCAAAGTTCCAAACTCCCAAAGTGATTTGCAACCACCCATCGTCAAGAGGGTTAGGTGGCACAAGATCCACAACTCTAGAAGTTTGTGGACAAGGAGGAGGTGAAATATCCAAATTAGATCCTGACTATTGGTCACTAGGAGATACATGTCAGCAGATCAAAGGCTTCGAGAAAAATCACTTCATAGTTTTAGTTGAGAGTTGAAACTCCATAAACGTGAAGTCCAAAGTGAATCTAGACCGTCACATCCATAAGAATGCATGGCGACGGATGGTGAGCTTTGGATAAAATCATTTGGGTTTCAGTTTAGAATTGAAATTCCCGAAACCTGAAGTCGGAAGTAAATTTGAGCTGTCAGATCTAGAGGGACACGTGGCAGAAATCCGTGGACTCCAGGTGAAGACTCAAAGTGAATGTTAGACATCCAATTCAGGAGGACATGCGACAAAAATCCACGCACTTTGAGGGAAAGTGAAATTTGAGAGTTGAGTTTTTTAAAGTCCGAAGACCCAAAGGAATCACAGTCATAGATCTGTAGGAGACACGCGTTAATAGATCATGAGCTCTGGGTGAAAACACTGTGGAGAAAGAAAGGTTTATAAGTTGAAAACTCTGAAACCCAAAGTGTGAAGCAAATCAAGACCATTGATTTGAAAGGGACACACATCAATAGATCACAAAGTGAGAACGCATGATCCAGAAAGAAGGAAGGAAAGGAGGCGAATATGAGCGTTGATCAAGAGGACTCACCCAAGATTGCAAGATCAATGGTCACATTGAATTTTGGGGTCAGAAAGTGCTCATACTTTAAAAATTTAAGTGCGGGCTGCAATCGAAACCACGGTATTGCAAAAGGGACATGTGGCAGCTGGTGGTGAATTATAGGGAGAAAAGTGGGTTGATTCCAAACCACTATTGTTCATGCCCTCAATCACGAGTTTACATGAGTTCATAGACCAAGTTCACATCTAGGAAGGGGAAAATGGAGAAGGAGCTAGCTCCTAAAACTTGACAGTTCAGTAGCGCAAAGGGAGAGGTCGTGGGTATCATAGAACCTGCACCAAAAGCTAAAAGGGCATGTGTTCAATTACAAATTGAGACCATGAAGGTTTTAGAGAGCCAATTTGTCTCGCAGAATCGAAGATCCTTCACTGGGAGTTCACGTATCCCGAAGGAGAGTAGGGGGGTTGCATCAGGTGGTCTCAGAGCCATTGAATTTGTTTGTAGACAATAGACAAAAGATAAAGGAGATAAATTGATATCATTAGTGGTATGAAGAGTTGATTCTGTTTATAGATTTGAAAGGTGAGGTAGTGGAATCATGCCACCCAGAAGATGAAGAGCAAATACAGAAATGGAAGAAGAAATGAGGTGACTTAGAATGAGACTGGACGCCATGGAAACAACACAGAGGAGAGCATTAGACACTGGAGATATTAGTGAAGTTGAAAGTGAAGAGATAGAGGTCAAAGAAGGCGTAGTAGAGGATGCTTCAGAAGACCTCTTATTGAAATTTGTTTCAAGAATAAGAGCCAGAGAAAAAATAGAGGTACCAATGTATGAAGCAAATTTAGAAGTTGAAGAATTGTTGGATTGGGTACGTTCTATGGACAAGTACTTCGATTACGAAGATATCGAAGAAGAGAAGATGGTGAATCATACAGTAACAAGACTAAAATTTCATGCAACACTATGGTGGGACGAACTGCAAGCCGATCATAGATGCAAGAGAAAACAAAAAATTAAAAGTTGGGATAGGATGATAGCCAAGCTAAAAAAAAAAATTATCCCAAAGGGCTATCAAATCAATATATTCAGAAGATTGCATAACTTGAGCCAGAAAAGTTTATCAATGAAGGAATACACTGAGGAATTTTATAGACTGAACATTAAGGCTAGACAGAAAGAGAATGAAGATGAAAAAACAACCAAGTATATCAATGGATTGAGATATGAAATACAAGAGGAGATCAACATAATGTATGTTAGTAATTCGAGGATGCTTATCATACAGCCTTGAAATCCGAAGAGAAATTGGCTAGAAAACAAATCCAACGAACTAGAGGAGGAAATTCAAGTAGAGGTAAGGGAACCAGTAGAGGGAAGTTCCAGAAACCAAAGCATGAAGCTAGAAAGAAACATAGTCACCCTGAGAAAGGTGGAATCTCTAAAGAAGGACAAAATGGAGGAAGAATCTCTTTTCCTATAGGAAGAGGAAGAGCCAAAGGAGGTGAAATTAGGTGTTATTCATGTGAAACGACAAGGCACGTGTCTTGGGAATGCCTAGAGAAGAAGAAAGACACTAGAGGAGGAGAAGAACACATTTTTGAAGCACAAAAGCATGTGGAAGTAGAATAAATAGAAGGAGTAAAGAACCTCATGATGAGGAAAGTTATTCTTAAACCAGAGAAGGAGGTAGAGGAACCAGTACAATGAACAAGTCTGTTCAAAACTGCTTGCAAGACGAAAGACATAGTTTGCAAGGTGATCATAGATAGTGGGAGAATTGAAAATATAGTATCCACAGATATGGTGGAGAAAATGGAGCTAAAGACAAATACACATACAAACCCATACAAGGTATCATGGTTGCAGAAAGTACATCAAGTAATGGTAAGTCAACAATGCTAAGTTGAATTTAAAATAGGAGGTTATAAGGATGAAATATTATGTGATATAATTCCTATGGATGCCTGTCAAATGTTGTTGGGGATACCATGGCATTTTGACCGAAAAGTTATTCATGGTGGGAGGAAGAATACTTATACCTTAGATAAGAATGGTAGGACACCTATGTTGTTACCAATAGAAGACAAAGAGAAAAAGAGGGAATATAGTTCGATTATACTTCTCATGAGTGGGAAGAAACTCTTGAATGAAGTCAAGAAGGAGAAGGAGATGCAGTTTGCTATAGTGAGGAAGCCAAGAGTTATCTTTACAAATACTTCTGTGGAGGATTTACCTAAAGAAATCTAAGAACTCTTAGAAAACTTTGGTGACATAGTAGTGGATGAGTTACCTCACTCATTTCCACCCATTAGAGGTATAAGCCATCATATTGAACTTATTCTAGGAGCTAGTTTACAAAACAAAGCAGCTTATAGGTTGACACCTAGAGAGAATGAGGAAGTCAAAAATCATGTCCAAGAGTTGTTGGATAAAGGTTTAGTTAGGGAAATCCTAAGCCCATGCGTAGTACCAACTGTGTTGAGTACAAAGAAGGATGGAGGATGGAGAATGTGTACAGATTCTAGAGCCATCAATAAGATCACCATTAGGTATAGATTCCTTTTACCCAGGATGGATGATTTGATGAATTGTTTGAGTGAAGCAAGCTATTTTTCCAAGATATACTTGAATAGTGCATATCATCAAATAAGGATGAGAGAGGGAGATGAATGGAAGACAACATTCAAGACAAATGAAGGTTTGTTTGAATGGTTGGTCATGCCATTAGGGTTGACAAATGCCCCAACCACATTTAAAAGATTAATGAATGAAGTATTGAAAGACTTCATAGGAAAATTTGTCATAGTGTATCTGGATGACATACTAATCTTCAGTAATATAGAGGGAGAACACTTAAAACATTTGACATCAGTGATGAGAAGGATGCAACAAGAAAAATTACTGATAAATATGAAGAAAGTATATTTTATGAAGAAATAACTCATATACTTGGGTTTTGTTCTCTCTTCAAATGAATTGAAGATGGATCTAGAAAAGGTGAGAGCAATCAAAGAATGGCCATATTCAGGAAGCATATTTGAGGTAAGAAGTTTCCATGGGTTAGCAAGTTTTTATAGAAATTTTATCAAAATTTTCAGTGGTATATGTACACCCATGTTGGACAGTGTCAAGAAGAAACACAAGTAGTTTAATTGGACAGAGGAAGATGAAAAAAGTTTCATAGTGTTGATGGAGAATATCACAGAACAACCAATTCTGGTATTACCATATTTTGGAAAAATGTTTCAAGTGAGATGTGATGCAAGTGGAGTAGTGATTGGAGTAGTCTTGAGTCAGGATAATAGGACAATTGCTTTATTCAGTGAGAAGTTGAATGACACCAAGAAGAAGTATTCCACATATGACAAGGAATTTTATTCAGTGATTCAAGCTTTGAATAAGTGGAGGCACTATCTAATTCCTAAAGAATTTGTCATGTACAATGATAATCAAGCATTGTAATTTATTACTAGGAAAGAAAATTTGAATCAGAGACATGCCAAATGGGTAGAATTTATGCAGAATTTTAATTTGGTTACTAAACATATTGCCAGAACTGCTAACAAAATTGCAGATGCTTTGAGCAGAAAGAGTTTAATTGTACAGGAATTCCAAGTGGATACCTTAGGGTTTGAACACCTCAAGGAAATGTATTGAGAAGATATAGATTTTAAGGAAGATTATGAGGCATGTAAGAATCCTTTGTTGGGAGACACAAGCCCATGGATATAATATTTGATACAAGATTGATTATTTTTAAAATGGAGCCAACTATGCATACCAAGATGTTCAATGAGAGATAACCTGCTGAAAGAGAAACACAGTGGAGGTTTAGCTCGACATTTTGGTCATGATAAGACATTTGAAAAGATGAGAAATTCATACTATTGGTAGAGCATGAGGGAAGAGGTGAAAACATTTGTGAACAAATGTAGAATTTGTTAGTATGCAAAAGGAATACAACAAAACATTGGTTTGTATCAACCATTACCAATTCCAGAAATGCCATGGGATGCAATTAGTATGTATTTTGTATTGGGATTGCCAAGAACCCAGAAAGGGAGTGACTCCATATTTGTTGTGGTCGACAAATTTTCAAATATGACACATTTCATCCCATTCCATAAAAGAAATGATGCTACACACATAGCCAATTTGTTTTTTAGAGAAGTGGTGAGACTACATGGATTTCATAGGAGCATAGTCTCAGACAGAGACACAAAATTTGTAGGACACTTTTGGAGAACTCTATGGAAGAGGCTGGGGACAAACTTGCCCTTTAGTTCAACATATCACCCTTAGATAAATGGAAAGATTGAAGTAGTAAAAAGGAGTATGGGAAACGTTTTAAGAAGTTTAGTCACTGAACAAGGTCGTCAATGGGATCAGATTCCAACACAAGTAGAATTTGCATTTAATAATTTAGTGAACAAGAGCACTGGAAAAAGTCCATTTGAAATTATTTATGGCATACAACCAAGAGGGATTACAGAGTTGAGAGATATGAACCAAGATGAATTCAGAAGTGCTGGCGCAGAATATTTTGCAATAGAAATGTAGAAACTCCATGACAGAGTTAGAGAGAATCTACAGGACAATAGCCTGAAATAGAAGAACAGAGTTGATCAGAAGAGGAGAGAAGTCAAATTTGAGGTATGAAATGAATTTTTAGCTCATTTGAGAAAATAAATGTTTTTGAGGGGAACATGTAACAAGTTGAAGATGGAGAAGATAGGACCATGCAGGATTCTCAAAAAATTTGAAGCCAATGCTTATGAAATTGGGTTGCCAGACAATGTTGGGATATCACTGATATTCAATGTTGTAGATCTGTATCCTTACAGGAGAGATAATGCAGGAGAATCAAATGATCATAAAGAAGTTCAGTGGGAATAACAATTTCCCACGGAAAAAAAAACCTCAGATGGAGAAAATCATAGAACAAAGAGTTGGAAAGAATACCAACAGGAAGACATATCATGAATACTTAGTGAAGTAGAAAGATCATTTGGTGCAAGATTCAAGTTGGGTCACTGAACCTGATATTTTGAAGCATGGAAAAATAGTGCAGGAGATCATGGACAGGAGTCCATGAATATTTTATCCAGAGGATTATGATGCAGGAGCATCACTTTCAAAGTCAAATACATAAGTGTGGAGGCATGGACATGACATCTCAACATGACAAAATTTCAAATCATAATTTAACTTAGAACAAAATGAGTTGTTGAGATATTTTGGAAACAACATTTTTAAATATATCTTGTTTGTAAAGTCTTATACGACTGTAAGGAGTTGCATATAGAGAGTGTCATCTCTTATTTGATAATAACTGAAAGTTGTTGTAATAGGACAAAGTAGGTAACCCCTAGAAACAGATATGATAGGTTGTAGACAAGACGAAGAAGAGCTCGAGGAGCCACTCCTTAGATATTTTTTGTTTTATGGTTGTATTGTATTAGACAAGAGTAGAGAAGAGTAGAAGAGGAGAGTAGCAGATAGGGAGAGAAGAAAGACACAGTGAATAACTGCAATACGATGTAGTTTTATTTCATGAATGAATAAAGTAGACAAAATTGTTCCAATTCCTTGGACAATGTTCATTTTGAAGTGAAATTGAATGAATGTTATATTTTGTGTGTTTTATCTCATTACGTTTATATATGATTGTTCAGAGTTGATCATATGAATTTGTGACGAATTGGATCAATTTCAATCATTTCTCTTCTGAGAACTCGTATGCAAGGAGTGCATCAACAGAGTCTTGAATTGAGTCAGAGGATTCAGAAAGAGCAATGAGAACTTATACGAGGTGCAAGGAGTGAATAGATTCAACAAGCGACTAACTGTCGAAGAACCAGAACAAAGAAGCATAAGGAGTGGGGGAAGAGTTTCTTTCGAAGAAACCCTTGGATCTGAGTTTGTCGAAATCCCAAGAATGTAAAAAGTGTGTGGGAGATAAATATACTCAAGGACATCAAGATCAGAAGAGATAGTGGGGAGAAATATTAAGAAGGAGTGGAGCTCTGAAGGTTTCATGAATCATTGGTCAAGATCCTTCCAGGAGGAAGAGGGATCGTTCCATATCGTTGGATCTGGGAAAGTTGTGTGAGGTTTAAGTCTCTTTAAGCGTAGAGAAGAGAGGACTACCAAATTACCAAATTCCAGAAGTGATTTGCGTCCACCCATCGTCAAGAGGGATAGGTGGCACAAGATCCACAACTCCAGAATTTTGTGGACAAGGAGCAGGTGAAATAGCCAAAGTAGATCCTAATCGTTGGTTGCCAAGAGATACATGTCAGCAGATCAGAGGCTTCGGGAAAAATCACTTAGAGAGTTTCAGTTGAGAGTTGAAACTCCTGAAACATGAAGTCCGAAGTGAATTTGGATCGTCAGATCTAGAAGGACATATGGTGATGGATCGCGATCTTCAGATAAAAGAATTTGGGTTTCAGTTGAGAATTGAAATTCCCAAAACCTGAAGTCCAAAGTGAATCTGAGCCGTAAAATCCAGAGGGATGCATGGTAGAAATCCATGGGATCTGGGTGAAGAACCGAAGTGAATCTTAGCTGTCCAATTCAAGAGGAAACACGACATAAATCCACCCACTTCGAGGGAAAGTGAAATCTGAGAGTTGAGTTTTCTGAAATCTGAAGACCCGAAGGAATTAAAGCCATCGATCTGTGGGAGACACGCGTCAATAAATCATGATCTCCGAGTGAAAGAATTTTGGATAAAGTAAGGTTTGAGAGTTGAAAACTCTGAAACCCGAAGTGCAAACAAAATCATGATCATTGATTTAAAATGGACATGCGTAAATAGATCACAAAGTGAGAAGGCATGATCCAGAAAGAAGGAAGGAAAGGAGGCGGATTTGAGCGTTGATCAAGAGGCCTCACCCAATATTGAAAGATCAACATTCACGTTGAATTGTGTGGTCAGAAATTGCTCGGACTTTAAAAATTTGAGGGCAGGACACAATCGAAACCACAGTATTGAAAAAGGGATGCTTGCTAGCTGGTGGTGAATTGCGGGGAGAAAAGAAGGTTGATTCCAAACCACTCTTGGCCACGCCCTCAATCTCTTGTTTACATGAGGTCATAGCCCAAGGTCACATATAGGAAGGGGAAAATGGAGAAGGATCTAGCGCATGAAACTTGACAGTTCAGTAGCGCGAAGGGAGAGGTCGTGGGCATCATAGAACCTAGACCAAAAGATGCAAGGGCCGGTGTTCAATTACAAAGTGATACGATCAAGGTTTTAGAGAGCCAATTTGTCTCACAGAATCGAAGATCCTTGATCGAGAGGTCACATAGCCCGAAGGAGAGTAGGGGGGATGCATCACTTAATGCCACAGAACTTTGTTTTCTACTAAACCAAGAAGCCCTGGAAGAACCTAAAGTGAAGCAAAAACCGGAGGTGATTTTTTTGTCTACTGCACTTCCTTCCCAATCTGCATCATCATATCCTTGTAGGCTCAAGTCCACACAGGAGTCATATCTCATGCCATCAACAATTGTGCCTTGTAAGTATCTCAATACATGTTTTGCATCTATCCAGTGTGTCTGTCTCGATTGGCTCATAAACTGGATAAGCACATTTACTGCATAGAAAATGTCAGGTCTGGTGTTAACCAGATACCTCAAAGATCCAATAAATTGTCATTATAAGTGTGGATCTACATCCCCTAAATGAGTATCACTGATTTTCTTCAGAGTGGGAATGGATTTTCCATCTGTCATGCTGAACGTTTTTAGTATCAGAAAAGTATATTTTCCTTGACTCAAGAAATTCTCATCTATTCTCTGCCATACTTCTAGTCCCAAGAAGTAGTGCATCAAGGCCAAATCTCTCATTTCAAATTTAACAGTCAATGCTTGTTTTCATTCAACAATGAGTCTCTTTGAAATGGTGAGAAAAAGGTCATCCACATATAAGAACAAAATCAAACACTCATTTCAATCAATGTGATAATATAAGTTTGGATCATCAACACTTTTGTTGAAGTCCAAACTCATCGTAAATCCATCCATTTTCTCATACCAAACACATGGTGCTTGCTTTAGACCATATAGGGATTTCCTCAACCTGCATACATGATATCTTTCATTGTGAACAACAAATCCTTCTGGATGGTCAATATAAACTTCTTCCTCAATTTCACCATTGAGAAATGTTTTCTTTACATCGATATGATGTATCTTCCAACCCATGGAAGTAGCTAGTGCAATGATAGGTCACATGGAGGTGTATCGGGATACTGGTGAAAAAGTATCATCATAGTCATCTCCCTCTATTTGTGAAAACCCTCTGGCCACAAATCTTGATTTGTATTTTTCAATGCTTCCATCAACAACATGCTTGATTTTATAAATCCATTTGGAAGTCACTACAGACTTTCCCTCTGGTCTTGGAACAACATTCCATGCATCATTTTTGAATATAGATTGGTATTCTTCAGTCATGGAATCTTTCAATACTTGTTCACCTGAAGCTTTTCCATGACAAGTTGGCTCTGAGTCAATAATGTGGGGCATGGATGAAAGGTAGCTTGAGAATATCTTTGGTCTTTTTCTCTCTTTGGTTGTTCCTTGTGGGGATTTATTCCCTTCTACTTCTTGTAGAGTTTGTCAGGCCCAAGTAGGCCTTTTATGTCCAACTATAATACCTCTGGGTATGTTCCTTGGAGCAACTAAATTGGTTGGAACAACTGGATCAACTGGAGCTATTGGATCATCTGGAATAATATTTGTCTCCCTCTGAACTATTGAACAAGGAGAAGGTATTGTCTCACTATCAATTTCCATCTGAGCTTCTCTAGATTTCTGGAGAGATACTTCTTCTTAAAAAGTAACATCTCTTCTTACTTCAATTTGTCTCTGACCAAGAATGTAGATTATATAAGATTTTTAGGATTCAATGTATCCAACAAATGTGCCTTCCTTCCTGAAGTTTCTAGCTTGGATCTCTTTTCTTTGGGTACATAAAGATATACTGGACATCCAAATATTCTGAAGTGTCCAATCTCAAGCTTCACTCCGGTGAAGTCTTCTTCTAGAGTAATGTTCTTTAGGATATGACGAGGGATTCTATTTTGAACATATATTGTTGTCATACATTCGTCTTCCCGTAGAGTCATAGGTAGACTCTAATCATGTATCATTTCTTTTGTTTCCTCAATGATAGTTCTATTTTTCCTTTCAGCTACCCCATTTTTTTTAGGGTTGTAAGGAACTGTGAACTCCCTCTTGATTCCTACTTCAATACAAACACTGCTGAATTATTTTGAGGTGTATTTTTCTCCATTATCCGATCTTAATATTTTGATTTTTCTTCTGGTCTGGTTCTCAATCTGAGATTTGAATTCTTGAAATTTTGCAAGGACTCCATCCTTGTTCTTTAGAAAGTAAATCCAAGATTTCCTAGAATAATCATATATGAAGAGTAAATAGTATAAGTACACATTTAGAGATGCAACATTCATTGGCCCACATACGTATGAATGTATCAAGTCCAAGATTTCCTTGGATCTATTGTCACTTCTTGGGAAGGATCCTTTAACATTTTTTCAAGGGAACAACCTTTGCAATCACCTTTATGTTGAATCTGTATTTTTCGTAGACCTGTTACCATTTTCCTTAGAGCTGGAAGAGCTCTATAATGAATGTGAGAAAGTATTCTATGTGATAGCTCACTCAAGATGATAGTGTCATGTAATAAGGATTGGGCTGGTTTGATGGTTAATCTATACAAGTTGTTTTCTCGGACACCAATTACCTTGGAAAAAATTATATGAGAGTCTTTGTGCCATGCAAGAACTCTTCCTTCTGAGAAGGTAATCTTATAGCCTTTGTCTTCCAAGGCAGAGATAGAGAGAAGGTTCCTCTTCATTCTGGGTACATATAGTGCTTCTTCTAATTGAAGTTACATTTCTGAATCTAGTTGGAAGGTAGAAGTTCCAAATCCTTTTAGATTATATCTGACATCATCTCCAAGAACAACATGTAGGTGTGTCTCTTTCTCAGTGAAATGTGTTAGGTGATTTCTAATATCAGTCATGTGCCTCGAGGCACCACTATCAATTAACCAAGTATTATCATTGGTAGGGACCATATCTGAGAGTTTTGAGATGTTGATGTCTTTTCTTCCTGGAATTGATTTTTCTTGAATCATCAAGCTTTCCTCCCATCATGATTTTTCTCATTTTGGATTCATCACAAACCCTTGTCAACTAGGCTAGAAAACCTAACGCCTAGGGTAGGCTAACACTTTTAGGTGTTTTTGGACTTATGACTACCAAAAATAAGCCTTATAGAAATATGATATCCTTCGTAAGATGAAGAGCTTCTTCAAAGAGTTGCAGAAACACAATTTTGAAAATTTATGCAGAAATTAGCAAAACCCTAGAAACCCTAGGGCCAAAAAGTCAAAATGCTTGAAATTGCAATTTGAGACTTGTTGGAGGTGTGATGAAAGAGGCCGTACACACTTACGTCCTTTTTAGACTCAACATCCAAGTTTCAAGCGTTGGAAACCATCAAAAGAGTAGGCCGTACATATTTTCTGGGAACCCTAGAAGGGTCATACGATTTCTACAAAAGAGAAAGAAGATGGCTAGAAAATGTTTGTGCAACGAGTTCTTCAAGAACTATGCTCTGATTCCATGTTGATTTTTCAATAAGCAAGGTTAAGCATGAAGCTCACTCTAATTTTATCATTTCACTTAACCGTAACCAATAATGTTGTAGAAACCAAGATCACAAGAAGAAACACCATGCACAAGAACAAAGAAGTATCTTGAGAAACCCTTCTCAACAATGGAAGAAAACCTAGCCAAAATCCTTTGCTATATTCTTCAAGAGAAATACCTTCACTACCAATAAAACCTAGCACACAAGACGGTTCTCAAACCCTAGAATACTAGCACCCAAGAGATGTGTGCACTTTTGCCAAGAAAAATTACTTGCTTAAATTTACAAACTCACATGAAAGATATATTTCCTCAATGGGGAATTTACCTCTACTTATACTAGACTAAACCTATCAACATAAGTGTCTATTCACACAATAGGACTGACCTCAATAGATCACAATACAATTAATATTAACCAGATTAATTATGTTTTACATTAATTATTAATCACATTAAGGTGGGGCTAACTTGTACCCTTTGCATTACAATTAGGGTTACATGTAGGTCTAACTGTTGAACAATATAGCAAGGGATCTTATACACCCACGAGTGTTAGTCCACTAGGGGCACATCCATAGAGATGTCATATCTCTGGCTCACTGCATTACACGGATGAACCACTTCTTCACTAGTGCTCAACAACTAGGATCATGTTCACTTGTGCTTGTCCACAACCACATCCACTCAAAAGATCTTTTCTCCCATTGCATTACACAAGAAAGTCATCTAGAGTTTCTCATAAACTCTTCTACTCAGAGGAGGATAATACACCATATTCATTTATGTTCTTATGACAATGCACCCAACACTTTGGGATTTCACACGTTCACCTTGTGCTCATCCACAGGCACATCCAACTCTACGGATCTCCTTTCTCACTGCGTTATACAGGAGAATCATATGGAGTTCTTCTCAACTCTCTGTAAGGCGGAGGCCATCTCTCCTTTCTAGATTTGTCTTAGATAGGAACCACACACCCCTCTCAGGGGCTCTCTCTTAGCGCTGTGTCCAGAGAATGTCTCATGTAGCTACAATCATAAGAAATTACAAAAACTAAGTATGGTTGAAGGAATCCCTATGTTGGAGAATGAGTATGTTTCTTCTAAAGGTCGTGCATTAGGAAATATGCACAGAGATGAATTCCCCTGTAATCCTAATATGAGAAAAAAATGTATATTAGAACTTGTGCACACTGATGTTTGTGGACGAATGCAGCCAAGGTCCCTAGGAGGTGCTTATTATTATTTTTTATTTATTTATGACTACACAAGATACACATGGGTTTATTTTCTTGGGAAAAAGAGTGATGTTTTTTAATACTTCAAGGAATTTAAAAACATGGTGGAGAAGCAAACAAGAAAACCCATCAAAATTGTCTGTTCATATCAAAGGGGAGACTACATATTGGGGAACTTCATGAAGTATTGCAAAGATCATGGAATAGTACAACAATTTAGAATACCCCACACTCCACAACATAACAGAGTTGCAGAAAGGAAAAATAGAACTCTGGTGGAGTCTGCACCATATTACCGAGTAAATAATTAATTAATTAATATTATTAAGAAATAATTATTGTTTAACTAAACATATTAGGACAGTCAGATTATCAAAATAATTATAATTAATAATCCCTATGAATCTATTTAACTAGGGTTGTTACAGTATATATAACATCTATCACTCAGTTACACAAACTGATCATGAATAGATCGCATAGTTACACTAACAAATTCATAAATAGATTGTGTGCATGCACATTACATCGCTGAATGCATGTGCATGTGCATGTGACTGCATGAGAAAATTCATTGGCATGTTTCCAACACATCATTCAAAATTTCATGTGTCAACATGCCCCCTTCCACTATTTCTCTAAATATCAAACAAAGAGCTTATGGAGTGCTAGAAATTTGCTATTTGCATGAAATTTGAGGAAATCCAACTTGTCTAATATCATTAAAAATTATCTTATATTTAAGAAATAAATTTTCACTTTCATAAAATTTAAATTTATATTAGAGCATGTATTGTAATTTCATTTGTTAACATCCCCCTTCCTATATTTCTCTAAATCTCAAACAAAGCGTTTATGTAGTTCTCGCAATTTCATATTCGTATGAAAGTTGAGGAAATCTAACTTATCTAATATCATTAAAAGTTATCTTCAAACTTAACAAATAAGATGAGATTTGATTTTCTCTCCCTTTTGAAAACTGATTAATTGATTATTAAGGTAATGTTCATATATATTGACACATTTACATTTAAGTGGGTAGTATAATAAGAAATTATCATAGATCTATCTTAACCCCGGATTTATCAAGTGTTGAGACAGATCAAATTTTGTCAAGGTGCAAACCTGTTTTAGAGTGAAAAACTCAAAGAAAGGTTAAAGGTTTGCACATTGAGAGATTTGATCCCTCTCAGTGTGCTTGATAGATCTGGGGTTAAGATGGATCTATGATGGTTCCAGTCATGGGTGGTCACACAAACTTTGTACATCAACAACAATATGTATATATATATGTCAATGATTAATCTGATCATTTGAAATTTATTCAATTACATTAGTTTGTTGAGAATATAGAGAGTATGAATCAAAAGTATAATTAAAGAGTTACATGAGGAATATGTTGAATATAAAAAGTAACAATGTAGAATGATAAAAAATGTGATAATAATAAGAATGTAGTAAATTACAAATATTTGCATAGTGATCAATATCCATCTTTCACATTTCATATACCTTAATATTACAATTGTTTTGATGAAGGGGAAATAGGTGTGGGGCAGGGGGGGGGGGGTTCATTTTCTATTATGAAAGAAAACAAAACATTGAGTTTTTTAGGGGATTGGTCACACTACAAATAATCTAGCAGAGACCATGAAAATTTATCTAGGAATGCATATCATCCTATAAATCACTTCATCTCGGTAGATAGTCATTGGATATTATGAATTGATCATGAAATTACTTCAAATATGAATTAAAAATCCTGACCTACAACTCATGAGGATATACAACAGAGTCAGGTAACTAGAGAAACAATTCCTCTTAGTAACCTATTACCACATTTATAGAGTGCAGAATGGGAAGACAGATTCTTTGGCTAAAGAAGAGAAGAACTTAGAGAAAATAACTCTTCGATTAATGGGGAATGCATCAAATTTTATCTCCCCTAAACCAGAAATGTTCATTTGTCAAATTGAATTTTGCATCAAGGATAAATTATGGTTTTAGACAATAATTAAATCATTAAATGGAATGGGAAGGGGTGTGACTGCACCCCCCATCCTCTTAGAAGAAGATATCGT
>JASDQU010370718.1:84603-115675 GCA_032191745.1 Picea mariana | reverse complement strand
GGGTTACCCAACTAGTGGGGTCCAAGCCATCAAATTTGGTCACATCCACTCGCGGAAGGCGTATGTCATGTTGAAAGTGTTGGTGCTGAAAGGTATGGGAATGGGAGGAATGTTCGCCTTCAGTCTTTGGAGGTGCTTTAGAGAAATGGTCATCTATAGGGATCTTCAGTTTGGTGCAGAGGGATGCAAAGATAGATTCAAGCTGGGTGGTTAGTTCTTGTTTGACTTCCTCCATTCAGGATTGCATGGTTGTATTTATGGTTGCATTGATGGATGAATCGATGGAGGCAACATTAGCATTGAGTTGTTTCACTTCTTTTTGGGTCTCGAGGAAACCAAATTGCAAGGTGTTGAAGTGAGTTTCCAGATCTTGGCTATGGGTATGGGCCATGAGGATGGGTGAACTGAAAAGGGGCGGGCAGGGTAAAAAATTTTGCCGAATAATGATATGGATGAATGTGATAAGTGTGGAGGAATGAATCCAATGGAATAGGTCTCAAATAATGGTGAAAAAATTTCCATACTTTTTTTTTTTTCCTACACCTGCGGAGTTATACTCCGGTCTGAAGAATAATGTGGTGATGAAATCCCCAAATGCTTAACCAGAAATAAATGTGTATTTACTTGGAAACTCAAACACAGCTGTGCGACAATAGATATAGTCTGCTTTAATTTTTTTATGTTTCTAACACCCAAGCATTAGGTATTCAAGGGTTATATAGACAAGGGTTTGCCCTGTGCTATAGCTCTCTGATATACGTGTAGGGTCCGACAGTAGTACTCGGCCCAATATCTCAGGGAAATAACTAAGGAGGATAGGTCGTACCCTTAGCCATACTACCTGACTACCCAAGTACTAGAAAGTATCTTCCCGAGTGTTGTTCTCGGTGACACTATAACAATCTGGCGGCCGATAGGTTTATCTAAAGAGGGCTTCAGGAAATCTAGACCGATCCGTACACAGGTGTTTTCTGATGCACTACCACTCAAAGGGGTACCAACAAGGGTTACAAGGGTGGCCAATAGATGTGCGCTTAAGAACCACTTGTACTTCCTGCGTGTATGAATCCCTCAACCGCAGGTTTATGCGCACAACGACAGATCTTTGTGGCTTAAAGACGCTGAAATACGTCTCTACCCTAAAACAAAATTCCCACATTTTCTGCCAAGGAAAGTGCTCTGATACCACTTGCAAGATACCAGATATAATAAATATGCAAAAAAGAAATAAAATGCTAGAAATGGCAGAATAACAATAATATATCCAACATAATCTCCACAATAACACATAAATGATATAAGAACAACAACAAAAATAACACTTTGATTCAGAAAGCAATGTTCACAGGCCTCTTCAAGGGGACAACCTCCAATCGAGTAGCACTCTGTTACAATAATCTCCAAGCTAGGGTTTTCATACCCTCGACCCTTAATTATACTAAATATGTCTATCAAGAGAAACATCTAGAGGAAGATCCTTCTAGAAGCGGAAGCTTCTATTAGGTATTCTTACATCCGCCTTATTCTATTTTATTGAAAGGCATTATTAATATTGACCTATTACATCCGAATATATTGATCTACCTATGTGCGGGTTAGGACCCTAACATTTCTATTTCAACGTTCATGAGATCTACCATTCTATAGCCATATTCATTCATTAACATTTATTCTATAGAAAATATCAGACCAATCTAGTGCAAGTTGCATTTTAATACTATTATATTAATTCATTCATTCATCCATTCATCATAAACCATTGCAACACATAAAATAGACATTCCACATAAAGACACTAGTTTTTACCATGGTTCACCCCCCGGGCTATGTCCAAAAAGATCTGGAATTCATTGCTTCTTTATTGTTCTTCATCAAGTTCTGTGTTGCACGCATTACATAATAAGTTGGCGAGGCTGACCAGTGTCACACCAAGCTCCACAGTTTGCGACCTGACCCTCAGTTACAATTCAAAAACAAACTCATCTCCAAAAATGACTCAATAATAGCTCCACATCTCTCAACCAAAAGCTAGTATCTGCGATTCAAAACTCATCCAAAAAACCATACATCCTATCTTCCTCATACAAAATATATGTATACTACCAAAAGTGGGTTAAACCCATTACATCATGACCAAAACCCTACCCCTAAGTGGATTATTTTTTCCACATTGTAACCTCCTGCATGTGGCTGGTCCTCAATCCAACCATTTCCTTGTTGCATTGTCCTTCTTTCTGCCTTTGACATTTCCTCTTCCTCGCATTTCTTTTCCTTTTTGTCTAGCACGCTGCTTTTTCTTATCTTCTAGCGTGCGCTCCTATTATGGTCCCAGTTCTATCTGCCTTCCAAAATCACTATGCATTACCTCAAAATATCACGCGCCAACACATAACCAATGTATCAGTTGGATGTTGGGTCCATTTGAAATATGAAATAAGACAATGACTAAGATGCAAAATTAAAAAAAAAGGAATGCAAAGAAGGTTATCTAATCTATGTACAATATGCACAAGAACTTTAGAAGGATTATAAGGGTAAAACTTCTTACGATGGAGTACATTTTGAGGGTTAGGGAGGATCTATCCTTCACGACCCTCAAGGAGATATACCCCCTACCCCCTTCCATGGGAATGAGAATCATGGTTCATATATGATACATCTAAAGAGGTGGATGAAATACTAGTGGACAAAGGTTCTATTAATGATGAGACCAAAATTACATGAGGCATTCTAGGTGTAAAACATCGGACCCCCTAATCATCATTAGGCTGGCAGGGCATGCAAAATATTCCAAAATTTCTCTCTTCAACCATTACTATATCTATGAATCTAAACTCAAGGATAAATTGTTCTCTTCAAAAACTCTCAAATGACTATATTTATGTTCAATTATGAGCTGTAAACATAAAGTTATGATCCTTATAAAATATGAAGCGATTATCCTTAAGGTGACATCATCATGTCCACATGGCATCCATGTGAACCCTCTCCATAGTTCCATATCAAATCATCAACCACATGGAATCCATGTGAACCTACTTCTCTCATGCAATCTAACATGGATTCTTCCTTTTAACAAGGCCGATGGGGCATTGGTTCGAAGGTGTCGATGAACACAAAATGAGAAAGTTGATGGTCGATCAAGATGAAGCACCTATATTTCATCAAAATAAAGTGTCGATAAGAACTACACGCCACCTATGATGACTATCGATCCGATAAACCATCAGGTCATAAGGCCAAAGTGTTTATAGGAACTAAAATGTCACCATTGATAACTATTAGGCCGATATACCATTAGGTCATTGGGACAACGTGCCAATGGATACTAAAACACCAGAACCGATAACTATTGGGACAATGGGCTGGAGTGAATCTTAATAAAAATGTATGGTGTACATTCATTGATACCACAAATGAAAGGTTAGGATTAACTCCCAACACTTAGTCAAATTATTTGTTCCCATTCCCTTAATATCGTGGATCCCACATGTACCTAACTTCCACATGGTATTCACTCATTTTACACCTTCATTGATGTGTTGTGATGAAAGGCCTCTACTTGGAATTCAACCATATGGCACAGGGATGGGTGGGTCCCATCCCTTATCCTTTTACCTCCAGTGTGCAACTTGCACGTCTACTGAATCGGGTAGTGGGGGATCGCATAGATCGATAGTCTAGATTAAAATTGAGCTTAAATTCGCATGACAATTCACAAGATTACTTAATATAAAAAAATTTGATGAATGAGGATGATATGATTTGACAAATCTGATTAAATTTGAGCTTAAAGCTACACGGGGGTTAACAAATGTCTTAACCCCAAATGATCCAATAGTTGAGATTTTCCAATATAATAGTCCAAATCAAGGTGGGTTTTAAAGATGCTCAATCGATAACCTGTCCTCTTCATCTCAACATATCCATGGAAGGAAACCTATCCTCTCCACGTGTCACCCTTCACTTGGTAACTCTAGGTTATATTTCAGATTCTTTCACAATCTAGAGTTTGTCTTACATGGAATCCATGTCAACCTAACATGTCCTAACCAACCTGCATCCACCTTTTTTATTCAAGGGTCAAAGGTTCCATTGAGTCATGGCTTCACATTTGGATCTAGATTTTTCAATAAAAGATCATCCAAAGGAATTGTAGACTTTTGTATTTCTAGATGTTTAGGGTTCCAACCACATGGCTTTGGCATTCGATATCCAGGCTTTTGGTAAGGATTTAATTATCTGAAAACCTAGATATCCACTTTCTTAGATATGATTTGTTCCACCAACAAGGGTTCCAATGATATGGGGTCCATCCCAGATGTCTCAGTTTCATCCACAAGGTTATTCTTAAGAGGATTAGCGTGCCAAAGGGCTATCCAAAATTTGAATTTTTCTCCAAATGACTTTATAAGACTTTAGTTAGATCCCTGCCAAGATCCATAACCCAACTAGAGTTTCAATAGGTCAAGGTTCTTACGTCAATGTTCCAGCCTCACAATTCCACATCAAGGCTCCACATCTAGGTTCCAACATCCGAGAGTTTGATTAAAAGAAACTCCATATCTTAGCGAACACAACAATCCGATATTTTGGGGTTTCTTCCTTAGAGAATTATAATAAAGGAATAAAAGGGAGAAGGGATTTGATAATCCGATTCCTCTACAATTTAATTATAAGGGGATTTAATAGAGTGAACTTCTTGGTATAGGCTCACCATAGTCAAATTTCAATAAAGGAGAATCAAGGAAACAAACATTCCTGAGTAAGTAAGCCCCCACACAATCCATACCATTCTCAAGTTTTTAAGCTATGAATTTAAATCTATATACATATGTATCCAAAGGAGGATAATACTCATGGGAAAATTATTAGTCATACAGAGACTTACATAATTTTACATTCAAATCAATTCCCCTCACTTTTTCTCATGAACTATACAATTTCAACAATTGAAAAACATACACCTTTTATAGAATAATCAGGCACATGAATATATAGATAATAAGTAGAATACTTATATATTCATAAACTACAGGCCTGACCAAAATTAATAAGGGTGATTTCTTTTCCACCCAACCATAGGCTCTGTTGCACTAATCCTTTCTACAACAAGCCATCCCCGTGCTATACCATGATACCACTAGGGAAACTTAGGTTCTTTAAGAAAATTTTGGTTGGGTGTGACGATCAATGATCCGGATTTATGAGCAGAAAAAAATGAAAACAAAAAATTATAAAATTAACACAGAGGAACATTGAATAATAACATAGATACAATGAAACTTGAATTCTATTAAATAAGAAATATGCTAAAACTGTAAAATGCAGACTGAAAACAAGCTTGCTAGAATGGTGGAAACTTATCTCTAAGAAGAGATGTGACGGCTATGCTCATTCCCAACAAGATAAGTACAATGAGGCTTTGAAGGCCCTTTTACAATAAACATGAATTCCAAAACCCTAGACATCCAAAAACCTAACCCTATGAGATGAAGCACCAAAATTCATGTGGGCCCCGTTGGGGTAAGTTAGTACATCGACTTCCTAGGGTCTAACATTTGCATACGATATTTGTTTAGGGCCCATGATAGATCATTGGAAAAGTCTTGACGAGGAGCTTCATTTCATAGGCTCAATCAGAGCCTTTGGCTATCATTGAGGTGACCGATCGTGAAAACACATCGTTCAGGCCCTCAAAATGGCCCTGGAAGTTTGGGACCCAAAAAAATGCTAAAAATAATAAGTTTCCAAACAAGTATTTTGAGCTAGTTGGAATAGGTGGGTGGCCATTGAGATACTCCTGGATCAACCACTATCCTTCATAGGAATTCAACTACAAGAATCCCTTACACCCACCCAGTCAGGGCCTCCGCGATTTTTCTTAGTTACATTCCCAACTGGATAACCTCTGCACAAGGGAGTCCCTTCACTACTAACATAATACCTCAACACCCTCCCCTCTCAGTGTTAGTTTCTCAGCCAAAAAAAATCAATTTTTTATCCCTCTTTCTCGATCGGGTTAGGATTTTCCCTGCTTAGATTCAATTGTGATTCCACTCACAAAAATAATTTATTTTATGATTCCCTTGAGTATTCTTTGTTCTCCCCTTTCCTCCTACCACTCTATACTCCACTCTTTTCCATGTCAGGACTCTCTTATATTTTCCTTCTTAGAAGGTTCACAAATACCCTTTCTTGTGTCATAGGAATTCATGGATCAATCATGTAAATCGAGGTGGTACTTGTTGTAACCTTGTTGGATAGTTTTCAGTGGTTTAGCCATTTATCGATACCTCCTTCATTGTGGGTAGCTTTTTATTCAGTTACTAATCCCCCTATCATTAACTGGTTTTGGGAAAATAACAAATAGAGGGAAAATAAATTCTAATATGAATTTTGGCAATAGGAGCTATGGATCCTAGGAAAGGTAATCCCCCCTCACTAGTTTCCACTCATGGTATCATGGTCACTACCAATGATCCACCCTTTAGTCAATTGTTCAATAATCTTTCATTAACAAAATTTATTTACATTGTTTGAAAGTGTCCATTCTAGTCTTATAATGGACAAATATCCATGCTGCAAGTTACAATGACATTAAGTCATAATTATAATTATAGACTAGGGGGAAATGGGGTGTTACATTCCCCTCCTCCTTAAAAGGAACATCGTCCTTAGTGTTTACCAACCACATAAATAACTTTACATAGTAAACAAAAAATGGATATGCCACTTTCATGGAATCCTCCATCTCTCACCTAGCCTCATCTTCTTCGAGTGACTTCATTGCACCCTAACCTATGCAATGGTTTGGTTCCAAATATTTGTCTCTTTTTACTATTCCAGATGTGCTAAGGCTCATGATAGAATTATCCTCACTGTGTGGTCCACTTCTAGTCTTCTAGCATTTCAGCATATGTCTACAACAATTATCAAGTAACATGCATATTATAACCACTTTTATGCATAAAGATTCCATTTATCTTCATAAATCAGGATACAATATACATTTTAGCACATAATTATATATATAATCATTTATCTGCATCCATATGGCTTCCATGGTTAGAGCCCAACTCACTATTTTTCTCAGACATACCCAATGCACAAATGATCCCAGTCAACACATAAAGAGAGTTATCCTAGTCTCCTCTTCCTTAGAATCACTCACATTCCAGGCTTAGGAATCCCCTTCTCTTCTACACAATCCCTTGGGAAATACATGTTTTCTTCCAAGGCTTCCTCACACGGGAAGAACGTAGAGAATTACATAGTTTTACAACCAAGGCATCCATTTGGCTTTCTCTAACACAACACAACCATATCAATGGTGATCATGGAATATAGGGTTCTAATGTCACAATTGTAGCCTCTTTCCCATGCTTTCTAGCTCAACATCCATCATATGTCCCTTTAGGAAAAATATATCATCTCACCTATGTTCACATAGATATAGTAACCGTGAGATACTATCATCAATTTCAATCATAAATATTTCAAATCTGCTTCCCCTAGATTTCAAATTCCACTTTTCAATTTTCAGATCTCTTCCATATAGGAACTCAAATCCCACAAGTATGAGACTTCCTTCTCATAACATTTTGGCTCTTGCACCTGTAGTCATCGACCTTCCTTATGGAATTACACTTGTAATGTACCCATCCTTCCAAGTTGAGTCCTATCATTGCAGAAAATGAATTATTATGCTAAATACAAATTTAAATATTCCCCATACATATAAAAGAAAACCAAGGGGAAACAAGCCCATAAAAATTACAAAAAAACAATATGTTGATTTACCCATGCATATATAACATTTATAAAAACATGAATGCATCCAGTAACCACAAAAAAAACACATAGAATTGAAATATCTTTTACACAAAGGAATAATCATAATAACACAACATAAACTTACATGTTCCTAAAATATAACCAACTAGTTGCATACAAAGGATGAACCTCCCAACCATAGGTGATACTATTAATTTTATCTCAATATAATGCCACCCCCGAGCTAAGGCTATGAGTCCACAAGGAGATATGTCCCTCTAGCTATCTACTCTCTAGATTCAACAACCGAAAACCCATGTTCTACTCCCACAAAAATTCCAATCCACCAATTGTATCTTCTCCCCAACCTACACAACCCAAGGAATGTACCCCTTTCATTGCTCACAATCCCTCAGGTTGTACCATTTGTTTATCAAGGCTTCTAGTGCACTAACTTGGTCAGGAATCTCTCAGCTAGGAACTTCAAAAACTCTCAGCTACTCCAGGAGTGGTCACAACATCCTTCACAAGGCTCTTGAGCCATTTCCTTAATAGGAAAATGCACTATAGGTTTACAACCTATTTTACAGGCACACAATACACATTTCTATCATAATACACCACCAACAAATGCCTTCTTTCAAGCATACTATGGACGATGCTCTTCCTAACACTCACTACTAAATATGACCAAATTTTCCACGCTTTTTCATTGTTATTGCGACACTTATTCGTTGAACTTGCCACAAAACAGGTTTTTATTTTTCGTGGAACTTTTTTCATCGCTATATAGACAAAGAAGAATTCATCATGGCAATATCCATGAAAAATTATTGCCACATTCCATTCATTTGATAAGCATTTGTTGCAGTAATTTTTTATTTTTTACAAACATTCGTCTATATAGCGACAAACATCCATCTATATAGCGACAAACATCCATGGAAAAACACAAATGATAATTTTTTGTTGCCATGATAATGTTATATTTTCCATTCTTTTTCGTTTCTATAGCGACAAACATATGTGTGAAAACACAAATGATAAGTTTTTGCTTCCACAAGAATGTTATATTTTCCACACTTTTTCATCGTTATAGCGACAAAAATCCGTGGCAAAAAAAAAATTGATATTTTTTTGTTTCCACAAGAATATTATATTTGCCATGCTTGCTCGTCTCTATAGCAAAAACATCCATGGAAAAACATAAATGATAAGTTTTTTTTGCCATGAGAATGTTGTATTTGCCACAGTTTTTCATCGCTATAGAGACAAACATCCGTGGCAAAGCACAAATGATAAGGTTTTGTTTCCATGAGAATGCTATATTTTCCATGCTTTTTCGTCACTATAACGACGAGGACTGTAGGTTAAAAAAAAAAAATTGCATGCCGACCACCAACCTCAACCCAATTCACTTCGATTTTAATCTTCTCAAGGAATCCTTGCAAAGTGAGGCCTCGTACTAAGAATATTAATAGATTCATGTTTCTCTATGAATCTTGTCCAATTCATGATATAATGCCTACAATTAACAATTCACATGAGCAAATTAAAAAAAAAACCTTGAATTTTTTCCAAACATGAATTAATTTAGTTTTTAATGCCTTTTACCAACCTTCAATCCATCCTTTGGAAGTGAGATAAAATATCTTGCATGCAACGTCTTCTTCAAGATTGTTTAGCAAACAAAATATAAGCTCATAGATCTAAAATATGTTCAAATTCAATGGTATTCCTTTCACCATTAAAATTTGGAAAGAGATTAACTACCTTTTTTGGGATGTCATGTGGTGGTCCTAGAAGACTCAAAGCGTCTTTATCATCTCATGCAGGGATATGGAATGGATCCATGGGAAATTAATGCATTCATGGAAAGAATGGGTCCGCATGGCTTATCTTGTTGTTTTCCCCCCTTTTAGTGCCAAAATGTTGTCACGGGGAAATGTCCCTTGTTAACTTCACAAGTTAACAAAATAAAAGACCCAATTAGACCTTCCTCCATTGAAATTGTGAACCCTCCAGTTATGGTCCAACTATTGTAATATGGGATTATGAACTAAAATAAAAATAAACTATGAATACAAATGTATAATGCAGCTAATCTAATCCTATCTAGAAGCATTTAGGAACTCATTGGCATGAAACAAAAGGGAGAAATACAAACAACAACAAAAACATTCCACCAACTATAGCTTGCACAAACCCCAAAGAAACTTTGAGAAACCAAGGATAACCTACAACATGTCAAGAGATAACCTACTTCACATCAATTTGTTAGCACTAAATAAGATAATTAAGAATAGACATTACACACACAAGAATAGTTATAGATTGCAACATACATTCCTACAAGATTCAAGAAAACTATAAAATGAAATAATAGTATAAAACTACTGATAACTTGCAAGATTATAAGAAAACAATCTAGCAATATCTCTTATTAGCATGTGAAGATAGCTTACAATATTGAAAAAGAATTTTTGCATGAATGCAATTTTTCTACTTATAATATTTTCCAATGAGTTTTTCCCTTCTAACTTCTAAACCCTTGGATTTCCTAGTATAAGTGGACATCCTAGCATACTTGGATTTCAAACATTGCATATATTTTTTTTTTATTCTCAATTCAATGACAAGGATATTATTTAATAAAAACTATTCAATATTATACAATTTCCCTTAATTCAAGTGACACTTTCAATTTTATTTTTTTTCATAGTGCTTACAAGCCAAACAATGGCTTATGACTTTGGACATCAGTTTGAATTGGCTTACCTTATGTATTACATTTCTAGTTCAAGGCTTGCAGGTTTTAGGTCTGATCTCTTCTTTGAAATTGAGACTTGTGCTTCATTGGGAATACTCTTCAATCATGACACCTTTGCCTAGTATTGTGATGGTTGTCTAGTATTCACCTTTATTGGTTGATTGTATAACTTCCTTCAAGAGTTATCTTCCCTTTTCAATATGAAACTTGCATATGCACAATCCTCCCTAACGTTTCCTACACATGAGAATCTGCACTTAAATTTTGTAGTAACATGACAATGACATATGATAGGCACATAAATATACATATACAATCAAAATGTAAATGCATGTTATTAGATTTCTTTTACTGTATTTATCAGGTTTAGGCATGAGGAGTGTAATGTTTCTATGATTAACCCATGAACGTATCTCATGAATATCATTCAATTGAGTTCCCTTGCACCACAAACTTAACTTCAATTTTATTAATGGTATGCAATTCAAATCAATTTTTTTAAGGCTCGATGTCATGTCCCTTTATTGGGTTATCCTTTGTCTTATTATGGGACTATATCCTCTTAAAATGGGTGTGAAAGGTAGCAAACCAAGTAACAAAATTGTTAACGCAACTTAAGAGGGAACATAATTGTGAGAGAACAAATCCTCACTCAATGCAACAAATCTACCTTGGTTTATTTTCATACATGTTTAATGTCATCATGCTAAGACTATCTATGTCTATGAGCATATGGATCCTTATTTAACTTAAACATTTAGAGATTGAATATTTTAGAGCCTATATAAGGAAGTTTATGAATACTTTAATCAAACTTTACCTCTTCTTATGTTTGTATTTTTCAAGAAGGAATTATTCCCAAGTTTACTTGAGGTTGCAATCAAGAGGCATTACTCTTGTGTTTGGATTTTCTAAGTCCATAAAAAATATGTGTATTCTTAGTGGATTGTTATAATTAGGAAACCAAGTCAAGAAAGCAATCATCATCAACATATATAAAAAATATTTCAATCCATTTTCATTCAAACACATGGATCCTTCCTTAAATCAAACCATTGAAGTCCAAAAACAAAAATGGAGGTCTTTGAATCCAAGGAACAAAAACTTGAGACTTATTATAACCACGAATTACCTTTTATTGCCAAATGAGTATTCAAAACAAAGTACATTATTCACAAATCAATAAGACCATTAAATCATGTTATGCAAGATTGATCTAATGGCAATGGTTATACTCATGCTCAATAGACTCTTAAGGTATGTTATATTTCACCATTTCAAACATGTAGAGCTTGAAGGAAATAGATAAAATGTATTTTTATATCTCATGCAAGTAATGTTGAGAATCCTTATATCCAAGCCTCCATTTTCTTGCTAGATGAATATTCACAACGTATTTTGAGGAAGGATTTGATGCCTCTTTGATAAATAGATAAGGATAGGAATGGCTCTCAAATGAAGCAATATTATCTTTGTATAACATGACACATGAATCCATTGAATTCAAACCAATTATCAAAGAATTAAAAAAACATCCAAAGTATGGGCATTCAAAAACATTCAAGGTATGCAAAAACTTGCATCCTAAGGAAAATCAAATAGAATAAGCATCATGACATTTTTTTGTCAGGTTGACAACACTTAAGTTCCATCTATTGCACATGAAAGAGAATCCATTAGTCTTTTCATTGTTTCATATCCAATAATCAAACTTGTGCTTAAAAAACTATCAATGATGCATTGCTCTTATAGATTATAGATGAAGGGAAAAAATAGCTCAAAAAATTGAAGTGCAAAGAACCCATAATTAACCTTACATCAATGAATACATGTACATAATAAATTGGATTCCCAACACCCATTGTTGGTTTAGATCAATACATTTGAAGGTTTTTGCAGTAGTTGGGGATAAAAAAAATGTTTTGTGAGATATTATGGCTCTCAAAGACAATAAGAGGTACTCCACCCTTGCTCAAGGGGAAACATTCTATGCCCATGTGCTCAAATGATCTACAAATATGGATAGCATTTCTATTAATGAAAAATGCATTAATATCTACCTTGGGGTGCCAAAAAATGCAACAAAGGAGTTCATCACATTTTCTGGTGAAAATGCATTGTTGAGGGTGCTAAGATCAATGTGCACTAGCTTTGGATGAATGTTGGAGGTGACTACTAGTTGGAGAAGCTTCAAAAAACCATGGATCTACAAATGATGATGATAAAAATGTTAGAGGAGGCAACATGTTGAAGAATGAGACTATTTGGAGTGAAAATGGAAAATAGAATGAGAAGGAAGGCTACTTGTTACCTTTATATGATTGGAAATGAGTGTTTCATATGGAAAAAGTGAATAAAAACCAATAAAACAAGTTACGAATTTGTAGCTCAATTGTTGGACTTGGAGAGAAAACAAGCAAGTTAGTTGAACAATTCACCAAATTCAGAGCCTTGTTTGAAAATTTCATTGAGTTCAAATCCTTGTTTTACAATTTGCTGAGTTCAAATCCTTGTTTGACAATTTCCTTGAGTTCAAAGTCTTGTTTGGCTATTCAATAAGTTCAAAGTGTTGTTTGATAATTTCACTAGGTTCAACTTGTTTGATAATTTATCTAAGTTTGAAACATTGTTTGGTAATTTTTCTAGGTTTCAAAAGAAAGAAAGCCATATTCATGGAGAGAACTAGTTGGAAATCAACATTTCCATGCCATATTGATAGTATGGCATATTTGTGGGTGTTTTTCCTATCATCATTTTGAGTAGGCATGTATGTTTTATGTTTTATGTTTATGTTTTCAATAAACATTGGAGAGGAATAATGTAACTCCCATGGTGCTTTATAGGGATATTGAATATTGTTGTTGAACAAAATTGAACAACTCCTCATAGTCATGGGATGAATTGGTTTGGAATATTGCAACAATGTTGAACAAACATGGATCATAAAGAATGGAGTGATGAAATACAAGGTTCCATTGGAGGTAAACTTGAGAGCTGTACATGCTATAATAAATAAATATTGAGGTAATCCTTTCAAGATTAATCTCACTTACATTCTCCCAATTGAGTGTGTTCATTTATGAGAATTTTCCAAGCACATGATACCATGAATATTGATCTATAAACTACTGTGTATATTATGCTAGAATACTTCATCACAACAAATCTTGTGCTCATCTCTCTTAGGGACTGCAAGAGAAAAAATGGGATACTTAAATTTTGTTTAGGATTTTGGTGAAATAAATGTCTTAGATGGTGTAAAAATATGAATTTATATGCATAGACCAAACTTAGTCTTCCATCACAAGTAATTTATCTGAGAAAATGGTATGCCACTTTAGGACATGGCTCTAGCAAAAATTCCTTCTTCACCCCATTCTTGTCCACTACAAGATACTCATAACTGATAAAGGAGATGAAGTCGTAGTCGATAAGAGCTTAATCTCATATAGACTCCTTTATCGACTATCGACTACAAATTCATCTCCTTTATTTACATTTCTATGTGATTGATTGTCTTATATGTGAGGAATTGGTTTAGTATTGGAAGCCTTTTAAGGAGATAATGGACCACATGCAAAGTGTTCAGAAAGGAGATCATTACCTACAATAGAAGGAATACTCTAGAAGAGTCTATGATTGATTGCGGGGACTTTCCGAAGGAAATTTCAAGTAATCAAATTTGGTCTAAATGCTACTTTTGAACCATTTGAAGATGATCATAGCTTCAAATCATGACATGGAGCAGAAAATGCAATGTATGGGCACAACAAAACATATAGCAAACATACCATGCGATATAAATGATTGAAAATCGAGACCTTTATTTAGGGAAATCAATATTTCTCTACATGATATTTCCACAAACCATCTAGCATGTCCTCCATCCCTCTTTTTCACATGCAACTGTAAAATAGGCACCCAATTATCAATTACTAATAAAATAAAACCAATGGACTAACTAGACCATAACAAACAAGTCAAAACCCTTACCTTATCAATGTCCTTTCACCATGTCCATATGCGCATAAAACTTGATAAGATTTGTCCACGAGTTTCATTTCCATCGCGAAGACTTGCAAAAATCATCAAAGACAAAAAATTTATATGAATAAATAATATATAAGCAAATAAACATGAATTTAAACATGAAAAAGACTCTAGAAATACTAAAGTGGAATACCTTAATGAGATTCTCTTTGTTTCGAGAATAGGTTATTCTCTATTGAACAAGGCCAACAATGTGAAGGTGTAAGTTCATATGGCCCCTCCCCCCCTCACATCGCTCTCAATTCCCCATACCCAATAAATGATTTCTTTTACATAGGAAACATATAAACATTCATGCATAAGTAGGAAAGTCATCAAAACATGTAAACATATAAAAAATCATGCATAAGGAGGAAAGTCATATAAATATTCATTCATATTAATAAAAATAGTCATCAAAATACAAGTCATAAACTTTTACAATAATTTTTTTTGTTTATGGTTTTTTTCTCATAAATCCCATGAGTGGGATATCATCATCCTCATCTGGCAATGTATTTCTTTTGCCCTGTCCTTCTGTTGATTGTGTTTCCATTCCCTCACGTACCATACTTTTGGTACGTCAATGAGCAAGGCGTGAAGGTAGCTGCAAATGGCCGTTAGATGCAACAATGAAAACACTCATACTTATATGCTAAAATATTATTGAAATAACTATTTCATTATTTCAAATAACATTACAATATTTCTCTTTACCTGTCTGTCTAGCAATGACAACTGCATTGTTCATTGCTTGGATTGTTTGTTCCTCTTGCAGTTCACCCTCATGAGCTACATGCTCTTCCATTGAAATAAGAAGCTTTATAAGTACATGTTAGCAAATAAATATCTATAATCATAATAGATACTTCTATTTCTAAAGAATACATACCCCAATGGCTAGTATGCTCCCTAATATCATGCGACAGGTACTCCTCACTATCAACTGGTAGTTTTTGAGTAACGGTACCCTCACTACTTCGGTTTATCTCCTACTTAAAAAAAACATAAACATTTATTTATTGGCGATATAATCAATCATGAATATATTTTATAAGTATACTACAATGATGACCTTATTGATTTTATTTACTTGGATTTTCATGATTAGGGAGATTGGTATCTACCCAAAGATTTTTTGATATTCAACCACACTTTGGAAACCAAACTTGAAACCAAGATTTAGGTCTTCCTTGGTGGCAGTGGATTTGAACGTATTTCCTTGCAATGCAACATCATTAAAATTGCTTGTAATAAAACAATTATTTGTTTTCTACTATTAAAAAAATATTCTCCACAATTAAACATTTAATTCTTATGATTCATTTGCTTAGTTTTCTATAACCACCCTGTCCCAGTTTATTTTGCTCATTCTTTTCCACTCTAGCATTTGTTTATTTGGAGGTGTCAGGTAGCCTATGAAAATTTTGAAATATGTTGTATGTCGCAATTGTTATTTAAAAAAAAAAATAAAATAAAATTGAGCATATTTCACTAAAAATATGATATGTGTCGTACCTTGATTTACCAGGCCCTGGTTCTTTTCCTTGTATTTTTAGCAAATTATCCTTTGCATCCTCTATCGGTTCCTTCCACTCTTTCTCCAAAACCATGGGACGACACTCATACTTGAGGTTTTATTCCAATCTTTTCCTATACTGGGCCATGGTATATTTCAAACTCTTGCTAGCTAACTCAGTGACCACTTTTTTGTTGAATATATTTCAAAACAAGTTTACCATATGGATTATCAATTCATCTTTCAAATTTCTATCTTTTCCATTCCACCTTGTGCGAATGGTGGGGCCAAAAATATCCAATTCCTTTTCATTCAAGTTCCCATAGAATGCATTATTTCCTAAAAAAACGTTATGATCATTAATTTAAAATAATTTCTACATATGTGTGTTTCAATTACATGATAAACATCAATCAATTAATTAATAAATACCCGCAATATTGTGTATCTTTATTGGAACACAATCGTCATCCACTAGAAAGGTGACATCTAGTGTTCCCATTCTTTTCACCCATGCTGCTCCAGGATAAGCTTCCTCGAAATCAACACTAGATTCATATCCAACATCATGTGGAGTCCTAGTGTCTGTATGGCACTGCTCGGGCATGTCATGCTGCTCAAAATCAGTATGCTCATCATTTGATTCGAGGAAAACCTCGGGAGATTCAAAACGCCTCACTGGTATGATATGTCGATGTTGTGGCCGCACTAGAGCATCATTGCTACCAATAACAGTCTTTGTAGGTTGTCCACTCTCGGGTTTTACAAACTCCTACAAAAGGAATACTTGACTTTATCAGATCATATAAAAAATCTAAAAGTAAAAATCATAAATGAATATATGCCATAACAAATAAAATTATGTAAAGTTGCCACTTACCCCATAAGAATGTATTTGATCTTTCAACTCATTAATTCTTGCGCTGATCTCCTCCGTCATGGGTCTTCTTATAATCAAACCAAATTATTCTATGTTTTCCCTTTTTAGGTCCTTCCTAACAGTTTCCATTGGGTTTTTCGAATAAACTATTTCTTCCTCAAATACCTCATCATCCACATCGAGTGTGGACTACAAACATCAAACAATAAAATTAATGAAATTAATTTTAACATTAAAGAAATTTTTTTATTGTAATCATATTTAGTTACTATTAACATTTACCTGATGCGACACTATAGGTGACTTTCCACAATCACCCTGGATGAATGTAGCTGTAAGTGACTTTCCACAGTCACCCTGACACAATAAATCAATCAATAAAATTTATGAAAATAATTGTAACATTAATTTTTTTTTAGATATTGTAATCTTATTAACAACTATTATATAATAAAAAAATTTGTTATTACATAGAAGTTTACCTGATTTAAGTTGCCTCCAGGATGTGCAATCATCCGGGTATGATCAATCTGCCACAATACAAGAAGCAAGACAATTAATGCAAATGGTTCAGTTAAATGGTATATAAGATAATTAATGAAAATAAATAAATAATAAGAGTGATTGATCAAAGGTTGAGTTAAATGGTATATAATATATTTACCCCCATAGTAGCATCCTCTCCATCTATTCAATTCAAATTGTAATTGTAGAGCTAAATATCTTACTATAAGTAGCCTTCATAAAATGTCAACCCAGGGAGGTAGCCTTAGAGGAACCAACACTGTATGTGTAGGGTTGAAGAGAGAGTTTATAAAAATGTCAATCTACTTTCTAAGATGACAAAAGAAACTAATGATGGAATTTATACTAATCTGCCATGTTCTGCACTCGTTCTGCACTAATCCTACACTAGTTCTGTACCAACTCACAAAATGCATTCTAAGGATATAAAATATCTACTGAGAAAACTAATGATGGGAAAAATACTCTAACTTATGCAATGTTTAATCAAATGAGACAATCGAATAAAAACTAAAATCATACTCCTACTGGAAGAGAACACTCAAATCTCTAATGCGATGGAAACTATGCAAAACGTTTACAACAAACTCATAATAATAGAAATCATATGAATGAATAGCTTCTGATTATTTCAATAAGGAAGAACAATACAACTGCTGGAAACTTATCTATCTCTGTAAATCTAATCTATTTCTAAATTCTACCTATATCTCCCCCATATAATCTCTTATGCTCTCCATTCTCTATATATTTATCTACGTCCATTCCAGCTCTTATATAGAGTTTGGAATTAGTTACAATCAGGCTTCTGTGCCTCAAGATCTGCAGTACCATGTTGTGTGCCTATATATAGGCAATACATTGATTACAAAAACTGTTTCAGAGTATCATTGTTTGAAGAGAAAACACGTTTCACATAAATCTCCCTTTGAATCGGTCGAAATAACTGAGTTTTTAGGGCTCCTTCAACGTCTGGGCAATCCACTTGGCACTTGGATTTTTTGGAAAAATGCCATAACCACAAAATATGGGTTTTAACTATTTAGAAAAATGAGAATATATCCCAAACCGTTAAGAATTTTTGGAAACTGTCCGCGTGGGAACCAATTTGGACCCTTCTGCACAAAACCGAGATCTTAGTTTTTCAAGATTCAACTTCATCGCCTTGAAATTTGCGCTGGAATTTTATTTGTGGAAAGTGAAGAGAATTGATAGACTATTAGGCTTGGCCTTGGTCTTGGAAGATTTGAGAAGATCCACTTGTCCACATACTTCGAAGGAACGATCTTTGACCAACTTGATACACCTGCACATAATCCTTATAATACATGAGCCTTTAATGAGGAAAATTCCCCAAAACTGCGTGGGAGCTCTTTCAATAGTGATTTGAACTTAGAATATCATAATTTGAAGTATGACGAGGTCTTCAAATAGATAATTGTTTATTAGAACCATTTCTTCCTTCCTCAATCCAAACTTTATCAAAGCGTGAGAAAATGATTCATAGTTATGAGAAAAATGAACAAAATATTTATGAAAGAGGTTAAGAATCTGCAAGAAAATGTATTAAATCTGGAGCCCAACATTCCCCCATGCCTGGATTTTTGCATGTCCTCATGCAAATGAATTGTCCTCTTAACACTGGCATAGTAATAAAATGCTAACAGTCCCGAGAACTCTCCATTTGATTGATGTGAAAGTTCTTGTAAAGATCCCCTGCACTCTTAGCATGTTCTTTCAACTCATTCATCCATCACTTAGATAAAAATATTCAATCACTTCTTATTTCATTGGATGCTTTTTTATTGCAGCAAACATATAAACTATTCAAAGATGGTGAGATTTATTCACTATCCTACCTACCTACCTACTTAAAGAAAAAGAGACATTTCTTTAAGTATAGACAAATAACCAATGAAGCCACTGACGTAGCAGAGTCAACAAAAAATTCATACCCTTTGATAAAAGATATATGTGAATAGTTACCCATTCATGAAGAGTAAGTAACACCGGTTGAGTGATTTCTAAAAATTGTTGAAGGAGAAGAGAATCTAAAAGTTGTAAAGCAGATTGAAACCATTGTTCAATGTAATCATGCATACCATGTTCTTTTTCTGCTCAAACTTCTAACTGCTCAGTCTTCTCTGTAGGTTGGCATAAGTGCTCAAAGGGAGCCACTGGATTAACTGATTTCTCCTCCATCTCTTGAGCTGCAGAGATTTCTTCAACTTCTATCAAGATGCAAGAAAGTTCCTGCAACAATCTCTTCTTCCATTCAATCAATCTTGGATCCATTAGCTGACTTTTTATTATTTTTCTTTTATTTTAGGGGGTTTGCTAGAGCTTTGCAAATTATACTAACTTAAAGTAACCAATTATGGAAACTCACACTTGCTTGAAAAAAAATCTTCACTCTTTCTAAATGAACTATCCTTCTATTGAAAGTGAAAACACACTTGCTCTATGGAAACCCAAAACAATACCCTGCTGAAAGTAAATATCTTCTGCTGAAAGGAAAAACGCTTTTGCTGAAAAGATCACTCCTACTGAATCAAAGGAACACCATCTTACACTATTGAAATCAAACTCTCTTACTACTGAATGAAATTTAACATTGCTAAAATGAAAACTCCTTTGCTATTGAAAATGAAAGCACACTTGCACACTGCTGAAATGAAAGCACACCTTGCTTCAAAGGAAATATTTGCTGAAATCTAACTACTTGGCAAAGCTTCGGAGGACCCTATGATAATAGCTGTGTAGGTATTTACCTTCCGTCTTACAGCTCCTCCTCCCCTTGGCCTTCAATAAACACACAACCCACTCTCTAATCCTTTTTAGTACCTCCCTGGCAATGGTGCCAAAATGTAGAGATAAATATATTACTATAAGTAGCCTTCATAAAATGTCAACCCAGGGAGGTAGACTTAGAGGAACCAACACTGTATGTGAAGGGTTGAAGAGAGAGTTTATAAAAATGTCAATCTACTTTCTAAGCTGACAAAATAAACTGTTGATGGAATTTATACTAATCTGCCCTATTCTGCACTTGTTCTGCACTAATCCTGCACTAGTTCTGTACCAACTCACAAAATGCATTCTAAGCATATAAAAGATCTACTGAGAAAACTAATGACGGGAAAAATACTCTAACTTATACAATGTTGAATCAAATGAGCCAATCGAATAAAAACTAAAATCATACTCCTACTGGAAGAGAACACTCAAATATCTAATGCGATGGAAATTATGCAAAACGTTTACAACAAACTCATAATAGTAGAAATCATATGAATGAACAACTTATGATTATTTCAATAAAGAAGAACAATACAACTGCTGGAAACTTATCTATCTCTGCAAATCTAATCTATTTCTAAATTCTACCTCTATCTCCCCCATATAATCTCTTATGCTTTACATTCTCTATATATTTCTCTACGTCCATTCCAGTGCTTATATAGAGTTTGGAATTAGTTACAATCAGGCTTCTGCACCTCAAGATTTGTAGTACCATGTTGTGCGCCTATAGAGAGGCAATACATTGATTACAAAAACTATTTCAGAGTATCATCGTTTGAAGAGAAAACACATTTCACATAAATCTCCCTTTGAATCGGTCAAAATAACTGATTTTTTAGGGCTCCTTCAACGTATGGGCAATCCACTTGGCACTTGGTTTTTTTGGAAAAATTCCATAACCACAAAATTTGGGTTTTACCTGTTTAGAAAAATGAGAATATATCCCAAACTGTTAAGAATTTTTGGAAACTGTTCATGTGGGAACCAATTTGGACCCTTCTGCACAAAACCCAAATCTTAGTTTTTCAAGATTCAACTTCATTGCCTTGAAATTTGTGTCGGAATTTGACTGTGTGGAAAGTGACGGGAATTGACAGACTATTGGGCTTGGCCTTGGTCTTGGAAGATTTGAGAAGATCCACTTGTTCACATACTTCGAAGGAATGATGTTTGACCAACTTTATACACCTGTACATAATCCTTATAATACACGAGTCTTTAATGAGGAAAATTCCCCAAAACTGTGTGGGAGCTCTTTCAATAGTGATTTAAACTTAGAATATCATAATTTGAAGGATGACGAGGTCTCCAAATAGATAGTTGTTGATTAGAACCATTTCTTCCTTCCTAAATCCAAACTTTATCAAAGCGTGAGAAAATGATTCATAGTTATGAGAAAAATGAACAAAAAATTTATGAAAGAGGTCAAGAATCTGCAAGAAAATGTATTAAATCCGGAACCCAACAGTAATCAATCAACAACTCTTCACCTACAACTATTGATTTTGTTGCACATACGAATATACGATTTCCTTCATGCCCCTCAAATATGAAATTCAGTTTCTTATTTGACATCCTTGGTTGTGTACTATTTATAAAGCCCGCAATATTTCTGGAAGCTTTTGGCCTTCCATCAATATACATAGTCACCCCTTTGTTTTGATTGTTGTCTACTAGATGCATATAATTTGTAGCAACTCTGTATCTCTGCATACTTCGCATATATCGAACCAACATCAACTAGTGATTGTATTTGTAGCATGTTCTAAAATACTCCATCTATTCAGTTACAATTCCATACTTGACCTTTATGCCATCCATGGAAAATAGCCCCAATCCATGTAAGGACGATGGGGCAATGCGATACATCCTCCCATTGATGAAGAAATTTGTGTCCAATTGACGTATATCCTTAGGTACCCATCATTGCATTATATGTCTATACCTCAAGGGAAAATCAATGTCACCTATTCTCTCATCATCATAATCATATGACCCTCCTTCAGAAATAAAAATTGCATGCGTCTACGAAATCTTCTCCTTACCTTTTCATCTCTAGTTGATCTAGAACTGTTAGATCTAGTATAATACGTCTCATTTTCAACCTCTCATAGTATATCTTGATCCTCACTCTGGGAAGATAGATCTGACAGGTACCTATTTGGTGGTACCTACACTCAATAAAATGAGAATATAAGTTAACGAGCTAAGTATTTTGGAAGAGATGACAATTGTTTACTTGAAAGTCATGAAATGTGAACTGCATTCAACAAGCATGGTTTAATTAGATATGAAAAAAAAATATGAGCATGAAATCAAACATGGTTTATATAAATTTTATGCAACCTATTGCTAATGTTTAGATTCAGACTTAATACTTGCCTCCGAGCCCACCAATTTTTTTGTTGGAGGCTTCTTCTTCAACCAAATTTTCGAGTAGTTCTAATCAACTTCAGATTTTGAAGGATATTGAAGGTTGGATTCAAGTTTTCATATGCAACTCGAAGTAGTCTTTGACAACATGCTTAGAATACAATGAACTTTTAAACAACATTCAACCTTGGGCCAACATCATCTCACATCAAAATATTTTCCTCCAATTTTTCCAAGGTAAGGGTAGTGGAAAGCGAATTTTTGCATTTTTCTCTATGATGACTTAAGAATTGGTCTCCATACAATTGTTCATGGTAGGTGTAATATCACATCTCTATGTGAATTATACAAGGGATATATTTGAAGAGCTCCCCAGGGTTTACTATCCCAATTGGTCAGGAAGAGCTCCCACATTAAATGTATAGATCCCTTGCCAACTTGTCAACACACTATGTTCGATGTAGAGTGTTCTAGGGATCAAAAAAGAGGCCACAACATAGAGTTGGTCCAAATCATCCCAAAATGTAGAAAAAAAAAATAGTTTCCTCACAATCTTCCACTACAATTCCATAATAACAAGTTCCCACAATTCACCCTCGTTTCTAAATAAGAAAAATGGCTCAAAGGAAGCTATGTGGGGAAATGATGATAAGGAGTTCCATGTTCCAAATTTTGAGCCAACAAATAATGGTTGGGGCCATTCCCATGTGATGAGTTGTAACACCATTCCATGATAATGACACATAAAAGATTAGTCTTAGTAGAGGGACCCGTACCCCGGCTAATGATATCATTTGAGCACTAGGAGTTGTAATTTGGGGGTTGTGAATGATAAGGAATGAATGAAGATAATATGGTGATTTGTGTATCAATTCTTGATTACATTCTTTTTGTATGAATATTTTTTATTCTATATGAATTGGTTTTGTATGCTACATATACGTTTTGCATTACAAAAATGATATATATTAGGGTTTATTGGTTGTTCAATCTTAGTACATTTGAGAACCCACACAGGATAGCTACACAAGCATGCCCTCACATTTTTTCACATATTTTGGGCATAAATTTTCCTCTTGGATACAATTCGAACTAGCTTGAACAACAAGAAGGAAAATGAAACCACAATACTAAATATGTACTCTATCAACTATGACTCCATTTATACTTGAAAAGAGTCCTATATATCCCATCTAATCAATACCTTGATTGGTGGGAGTTGTTCCTTAATTACCTAATTTATTTCATGTTGTTCAAGGAACTTAGGGTATTATCCCTTAATTTATTTCAAATCCTCAAGATTAGCAAGATATTGAATCGCTTAGGGTCTTTATCACTTCCTTTAAGTGCTAGCAACTTTGAAGTTTGTGAAGGGACAATATCCCTTAAATTTGTCAATCATTAAAAAAATCGGTCTATGCCAATGAATGAAGGAGATAAAATTGTCATGTGGGTCAAAGCCTTTCACCATAGTTGCATTATTTCCTACTTGTGGACCATATTAACTTAAAGATTTAAATCAAACAAAACCATAAAAAAACTTAATATCAAGAATATATCACATTTATATTTAGATTAAGTAATATTACATTTTATTATATAATAATGAGTCATAGTATGTACACTGGTCATCAAAAGTTATAATATTTTCCAGGAAGGTGTTGTCTTATGAGGCAAAATGTATCAAATTTGGACATAATGTGGGCCATGGAAAGTGACAAATTGAAGGGCCATCACTACCCCCCAATTGAAGGGTTTTCACACCCCTATCTAAAAAAAAGACAATTTCCTAATATGATGATAAGGAGCTCCATGTTCCAAATTTTGAGCCAACAAATAATGGTTGGGGCCATTCCCATGTGATGAGTTGTAACACCATTCCATGATGGTGACAGATAAAAGATTAGTATTGGTAGAGAGACCCATGCCATGGCTTGTCAGATCATTTGAGCACAAGGAGTTGCAAGTTGGGGGTTTTGAATGATAAGGAATGAATGAAGATCATATGGTGATTTGTGTATCACTTCTTGATTAGATTCTTTTTGTATGAATATTTTTTATTCTATATGAATTTGTCTTGTATGCTACATACACATTTTGAATTACAAAAATGATATATATTAGGGTTTATTTGTTGTTCAATCTTAGTACATTTGAGAACCCATACATGATAGCTACACATGCATTCCCTCACATATTTTCGCATATTTTGGGCATAAAGTTTCCTCTTGGCTAAAATTTGAAATAGCTTGGACAACAAGAAGGAAAATGCAACCACAATACTAAATATGTACTCTATCAACTATGACTCTATTTATACTTGAAAAGAGTCCTATCTAGCCCATCTAATCAATCCCTTGATTGGTGGGATTTGTTCCTTAATTACCTAATTTATTTCATGTTGTTCAAGGAACTATTTCCCTCCTTTGTCAATTCAAATCTTCAAGATTAGAAATATATCGAATCGTTTAGGGTCTTCATCACTGCCTTTAAGTGATAGAAGTTTTGAAGGTTGTGAAGGGACAACATCTCTTAAATTTGTCAACCATTAAAAAAAGTGGTCTATGCTAATGAATGAAGGAGATAAACTTGTCATGTGTGTAAAATCCTTTCACCATAGTTGCACTATTTCGTGCTTGTGAACCATATTAACTTAAAAATTCAAATCACACAAAACCATAAAGACACTTAATATCAAGCATATATCACATTCATATTTAGATTAAGTAATATCACATTTTATTATATAATAATTAGTCATATTATCTACATCGGTCATCAAAAGTGATAATATTTTCCAAGAAGATCTTGGCTTATGAGACAAAATATATAAAATTTGGACATAATGTGGGCCATGGAAAGTGACAAATTGAAGGCCCATCACTACCGCACAATTGGATGTTTTGCACACCCCTATCTAAAATAATACAATTTCCACACAAATAATATCTAACCTACTCAATCCTCCTGAACAAGTTGTTTCTCTTTGCATGACTTTATAAATTCATAAGACACTATCTAAGTGATGGAGTATTTTCTATGGTTCCCTACTTCCTACTCTATTTTCCTCTATATATTATTTTCTCCCTCCTCATATACAGCTATGGATTTCCATGAGCGAATGGGATATAGGAGGAGAGGATACTTCAACCTTAATCCAACCCATTTGAGCTTCACCTTTTTAAAGGTTCATGTAAATAATTTTCCTCTAAACAAGGAAAACTTCAAATTTTGCAGTGAATGTGGCTCTAACTTTTTGAGAGAGGGTGTAATATATTCCCAGCTGATTTTGAAAAGTTGCAGGAACTTCTCTTAATGCCAAATTTTTATCCTCAAACTACATTCAACCATCAAATCGACAGGTTGCCAATATAATTGGAAAATCCCAATTTTTGTCCCAAAAGAAAAACCTGGCTAGGTTGTAGGAGCATCAAGGATCATGGGCATGTTGAGAACTCATCACACCCTAAAAGCCTTATCCAATTTTTTCACCTTTTGGGTACCACTTGGTCTACTTCACTGTCTAACTCGATTTCATTTTGGGAAATGTTTTGTCTTTGTTTATTTTCTTGAGTCTCATCACCTATTCGGGTTTGTTTGAACTTATGAAACCACAATACTAAAAGGACTTAACACCTGAATTAAGAATTGACAACCAAACACTGCACTTAATGTGCTCAGGTTCGGCATCAGAAAGAATTCAAGTAAGTAAAGGAACCACTTAGAAAACAACAATTGCCGAGCGCCGATCTTCATCAACATCGGCAGAAGGAAGTTTTGGTTTGCGTAAGTTTTTCGCATAAAGGCTCGAGTGATAGCCGATCCCCTTCAACATCAGTAAAATACAAGGAGGACAGAAATTAACAAAGGACGAAAAGAAATCACCAATAGCCAATGAACGACGCACTTTATCGGGATCAGGGAAAATCCAGAAAGATCATAACAAAATTTTTGACCACGATAAAGTTATCCCCAGTCACCGATCCCTGATGTTTTTTCAGCATCGAGACCTTTTCGAGGGATCCGATATAAGAGCACTTGGGTAGATTTATTGTCAATCATCGATCCTTGTCACTTTTTGACATCGACAAGCTAGGATTTGGTTTTAGAAAAATATCTTAAGAAAAGTCCCGACTCCGATTAATATGAGAAAATTAAGTCATTGGAGTATGACACGTGTCTTTACCAGGTAAGAGGTTCATATGGTCTAGTTCTATCCCGAGTCATTCTTGGTCCCCTAGGTCCTAGTCACACCTCCAAGTTTTCTTTGTCACGTTAGAACTACATGGTAAGATTAATCGACGTTGGATATTTTGCAAGAGGATATCAAAGAAAATGTTCATTGCACACTACCAATCCTCGATCCACCCACTAAAAGAGCGACACGATGGGACATTTTTAGCATTAGATATGATCAAATTTTGGACATTTAAGGAGCTAATTAATACCCGATCCCGCATTAGTTTCTACCTCATGCACCAATTAAAACAACATTTTTGAAATCGCTGATATACCACATCACCACCCATGCCTCTACCATCAATGCATGATGAATTCAAGTTCTAACTCCTCTAAATATTCGACAACAGATTTATTGAAATTTCACTCATGACCTGAATTGAATGGCTGATCGACACGGTAAGATCTTCCCCTTTTAAATCTCTTGAACCGTTGTGAACAAATTCATTTTGTGCATAAGAGAATTCCATAGTGTTCAAAGGAGAAGAACGAGCAATGTGAAGACTGTACCGAGCCTCGTGATTATAAAAAAATAGGTTTAACAAGCTTCAAAGGTATGCATCCAAGTCTGTCAATTCGCTGGTTATAATTTATATGTGTTCGTTTTTTTTTTTTTTCTTTTACAGTCTCTAAACTTTTCTCAAGTTGTAGGAACAATGCCACCAAGAAATCCAACCACCAAACGCTTGCCAAGGGAACGAAAGATAAAATAACTAGAGACAGGTGAAGGTTCTTCTCCAGGGACCGCAAGGAAATTGGAGTATGCCCCTAGGCCGGAGCCTGTCATCAAGACAATAAAAAAGAAAGTTTTCATCCAGCCTCTGATCTTTGGTGATATAGAGGCAAGAACCAGATCCAAGGTATCACTCCCATAGTGGGGGGATCCCTTCAATAGGATTAGAAGAGAAGAATACCTAGAGTATATCTCACACAACGACCCAGATGTAAGGGCGCTCGATGACCATGTATTCCTCAACATCCGACAGTCGTATTTACACATGGTGGCTAGAAGAACCCCTATTGTCCCCTACATAGTGGTCCTGAATTGGCTCATCGACCACATAGACGGGCATAAATGTTTGGTTAACGATGATAATGGTAGGTGCGTCGGGGTTTTCCTCCCGACAGAGGTCCATAAATACTACAAGATCAGGGACCTAGAGGAGCAACTCAACACGAAATTCATGGTGAATTTCTATGAATTCCATGACACCAGCCAATTGATGGTCTCATGGTGGAGGGAAGATATTAAATTCACCAATCAGAGAAATGGATGGTATGAGACAATCAACTTGAGGGAGCCATACATCTATTTGATGGCTCTCATCTGCCTGCTATATGGAGAAAAGGATTTCTCCAAGTTTTTGGAAGCATGGATACCTTTGGAATGCACAGTTGCAATCACTGAGAGCAGTTTCAACTAGGGAGAAATAATCTCCAAACAACTAAGCATCTGTGTGCAACAGGACTAGACGCCGAAGGAAGGAGAGGAACCAATGTTTTACATGGCCTCATATCTTCTTGATGTCATTTGCGCTAGGAAAATCTTCATCGGCATGAATCTAAGATGGCATGCTACAAAGCTCCTGATCCACATATACTTGAGTGTGCTATGGGAAAACAGGTACAAGAAATCTTAGTACATTTGACAACCCATACATGATATCTACACATGCATGCCCTCACATATTTTCGCATATTTTGGGCATAAAGTTTCCTCTTGGATACAATTTCAAATAGCTTGGAAAACAAGAAGGAAAATGAAACCACAATACTAAATATGTACTCTATCAACTATGAATCTATTTATACTTGAAAAGAGTCCTATCTAGCCCATCTAATCAATCCCTTGATTGGTGGGATTTGTTCCTTTTACAAGGGAAAAACTCTCTATGGCCAAGGGTAAACCACAACAGATAGGTATGACTACAGAAATCAACTCAATTCCAACATGTGCTATATAAACTAATGTGCAATACGAGGAAGAAGCCTACCTCAATCCAATTGATTGATGTTGTTCCACTATTGAGCACTTTGACCCGAAGATTTACACCTGCAAGAAGTTCTCAACAAACAAGTGATGCAAGTATATAGTGATAGTATATAAAATGAGTTAGCACATTAGATAGCATAATCTGTTAATAAACATTACAAACATGCCCATGGATAATAATCATATATTTTAAAGATATCGATAGGACGGGAAAGGAGTATTTCTATTAACAATTGATCAACAAAAGTATCAACATTACAGACTTCCATGTCGACACAGTTCGAAACCAAGAAACCAAGTTCCTTCCAACTAGATCTCCACCACTTCAATCCTCCACCAAAGGCAAGCTCATAGCAAAGAGATAATGAGATCCTCTTGACAATAAGGGAAGAGCTTGGGGGATGAACATTGTGTTCATACTTGAGGGAAAAAGGGATGCAGACTCAATATGAAGTAATTTCTCCATAGTAACTTTTCTCTCAAAGTCGAATGCTTTCTCTCTCTTTTTCCATAGCTCAAAATTGTGCTCTTATAGCCTCCATAATGCAACTGAAGGGCCGAGTCGGAATGTTTCCAGTATATGGAAGGCCAAAGATCAGAGATCATTTGTCGTGACATGGAAACCGGACCTCATTTTGTATTTTCTAGCACAAATCCCGATATACGTGAGATGTAGTGGAGCAACAAGCGTATACACATCTTGCAAAGTAGTTAGGAAGCGTATATGTGGAAAAATGTATAATTTTGGCTCTGGATTTATCAAAAAGGGGGTTGATAAGTCTGCATAGGAAAATGGAAAAATGCCCTCTATGCAAGATAGCAATGGTGAGGCAAATCCTGCTATAATAGATGCCCCCTAATGTGTGAGATCAGAGGAGTATCTGCGATGGTCGAAATACATTATAAATAACCTAGAAGTGGAGTGGTAGAGAACCAACTGGACGAACTCAATTTCTCATTACATTATGTACTGACTTTGCATACATGGCTGCCAAAAATACAATGCAGATCCATGTGGAAAATATACCAACAAGTGTTCATGGCCATGAGTAGGCAAATATAAATGTGGTTACATGCCAATAGTTGTCATAGTCATGAACAAGGCCCAGTGAAACCAGTCCCAAAATCAATCTGAATATATCTATATACCATGGAGTACAATCTAATCTCCCATGATCATTGAAGTCAAATAGGTATTGGTCTGATGAAATGGAAGCAACGGCTCAGGAAAGCTGTGTCTACAAAGTGATGTCTTCTAGTCTTCAATACAATCTGCCAATGGTGAAATTCTACATCATGTGAATAAATGAGCTGAGGTTGAACACGATGGGACATCATTTGATTACCGGTCATTGAGGTATACCATTAACAAATGTGAGACAACCTACCAATGATGAAAGTAGGTATCAAGGCACTGAGTACATCTCTACAAATATAAATAAAGGCGTTGGTGTTGAACATTTGAGAGAATCGTTGATCAGGAGACATTGATGTATTCCCATCTATCAATGGCGAGAGAGACTGCCACTAATGACTGCAAAACTCAAGGTACTCATAAACTCTAAGTCTTATATCCAGAATACATGAGCTGAAGTCGATGGAAAGAGACCCACTGAAAGGAGAGAATTAAGGAATCCCTCATTAGCTAGCATGAGGAACAAAGCAGGAGCTTCATGATTTGGTGGAGATCAGACGAAGAACATGTTCACGAACCAATGACCCTGTACATCTTTTGTGTGTGCCAAATGAAAGTGGTACACGAAAAATACCCTCTAAATAGCAGCCAGTGATGAAAACTGCTGACAAAAGAGAGGAAACCACCAATAAGGCTAATGGCATCCAAGACACTGCATGAATCCCAAAGTGTGAATAGATGTCTTGCCATCGAACACAAGGGAAACCACCCAGTCAACAACCCATGATGAAATGTCGATTGTTGGGTTCAAGGTGACCTACCTGTTGACACAAAGTTTAAATTTTTCTACCCTTTAAAACTGAAGCTTCATCTTTTCCTAAGCCATGGGAGCCACCCTTAGTCTGAAAGAGGGATTCAAATTCTTTCGTTCCTTTTCGAGTTTTGAGATTCATTTTTTCTTGAGGTATGATCTTCAACCATCCCAATTTCCCAGTGCTGAAATCTTGAAATCGTTTAACATGTTAAAAAAA
>JASDQU010370718.1:70799-84503 GCA_032191745.1 Picea mariana | reverse complement strand
ACAACATGTGAAGAGTTAACAACAATGAGCTCATACAACATATCAATATCAAATCATATTTCAATAGTCAAATGACAAAACATGAAAGAATAACAAAGCTAAGAATTCCCTTCTCCTGATTACAATCACATCCTAATTGAATTCTAACTCTAATTCTCATTCAATCCTAATTCCAATTCTAATTGAATTCTCATGAAGAGAGAGCACTCTCTTATATACATGAAGAAGATAACCATCTCATAATTGCAGATCCACTATTATCTCAACCAATCTCAACTACTTTCCCATTATTACAAGATATGATCCCTTCAAATCCTCACACATATCTCTCATATATCTTAGATAAGATATTCTAACCAAATCTCCATGATCTTCTCCTTGAAAAGAGGCTTGAATAATTATCTCCTTTGGAATGATGGAAGAGATATTCGAGAAGTCTCTTTGAATTAATCATCCACATATTCGTACACATTACAAAGCTCACACATAATTGAGATATATATGAAAACATGTATATTTTCTAATATTTAATCATAAATTCACTTTTAATACTAAAATGAATAAAGTGGAAAATAATAATGTGAAACCCAAATGTATTTATGAAAATGATATTATGAAGGTTTAATTGGGCAATGAAATGTAAGGAAAAGTGAAGGGAAAGGTGGATGAAAATACGACATTTCTGAGTCCCAACAGTTACATTTTCCGTCGCTTTCCATAAAGTACTCTTAAATCCGTAATTAATTAAACTCCTAAATGCAATCATATTTCCCTTAATATTTCATGATTCGGGTTTCTTTCTACTAAAGCATTTTCGAACTCTCAACCTTCGAACTCCCGATCCTCGATTTTTCGAAAAGTAAAAAAATAATTAATCACTAATCTTGATTAATTAAAGATTTAATACGAATGATTAGCGTCACTAATCCCATTGCAATTTCACGATCCGAGGTTTGCTTGTGACATATCTCCTGACAACAGGATCCCCGAAGTTCTGAAATGCAAAATCATGTTTTCTTTAAACAAAGCCTAAGATTAAGGTTAAATTGTTTTCAATACAGGATTAGTGATAACTAAGTTGCCTTTCGCATTTCAGGAATTGAGGAAGGAAGTGATTTTCGAAACCCCAGTTTTGAAATCGTCGATATACGATAGTATTAATAATGGATAAATGGAGATATTTTTTGACACGAAAGTGTATCTCCAGGCATATCCTTCCATTAAAGCATTAATTTTTGATCGCATGTGTCAGTATGTTCGTCATAACAAAAATTAAGGGTTAATAAAGGTCATGTGTTTCAAACTTCATTCTTATCCTTTACATCTGTAGCAAGTCATATTTATCCAGTTTTATACACATTTCCTCTGTAAAGGGGTTTCTGGTCTAGTGCAAACATCATGGAACCTAATAAGGCACCCAAGAAAAGAGAAGAAGTTGCATAAAGCTCGCGTCCAAATGGAGACATTGTATCTTATACAATACCGCATGCCATCGATACCATCAAAACTTGGAGGCAGATTTTCGAAACTCCAGATTATGAAATTAACCCTCATGTTGCCAACAAAAAACTCCGAGAGATAGTGAAGTCTGAGCTTCACAAAGTAGCTATACGGTCGCAACTCATGAATTATAACGACATGATCAGTTGGGCCTTAGAGAGAACAGACGTGCAAACGAGAAGCATTCTAGACAGCCAAGGGGTCATCATTCCCTCTTTTAGATCGGAGCATATAAAAGTAATGTATAAACTATCTCCCAGTCCCAAGTATACTTATAATAAAGATTTTGTGAGTGATTTTCAAAGGAAATAATGTTTTCAGTCAGACCAAATGTATCCTAGCATAATCAAAGATTGGTGGAGACACGAAGAAAAATTCAGGGCCAACACCCATGGTATTTATGCCACAGCCTCACTAAATGAGTATATGGCCTATGTGGCAATGATGTTATGTATAATTTTTGGAAAGAAAAGTCCTACCCATTTCCCTCTAGAATGGGTACCTCTTTTGCACGAGGCAACAGAAGGTTACAGCTTCAATTGGGATAAGATTTTGTCCAATAACATAGCGAAGGAGGTCGTGGAATATCATACTGCAAGATCCAAAAGCCGACCAATAGCCTTCTATATCTCTGCATACATCATGGATTCTATATGCTTCACAACTCCTTTCCCTTTAATGAATTGGAGTTGGAACTTGATTTACTTGGAACCTATTCATGAATATCATTCTAAACTTTGGGAAGAAAACGACAAGGACTCATTCTATGAAATCTATCATTTCATGGTGATACCACTACATCAGATGTTGTACATCTGTGAACCTCCCTGCATTTCAAAACTGGTCATAGGAAGCCTCAGGGCAGTTGCTGACTAGTTTATAGAGGAGAATTTCTTCTACGTCAGAGTTTTTGGATGTTTGATCCCTCCACATGCACTCCCAAAATTCCTCCCTGACAGACTGGTGTGCAGGGAGGTAGCTCATCAAATAGTAACAGGTGGAATTGGGATAGAACTAAAGATGAATCAGAAGAAGTCTTGGCCATTTTTTCCCGTTCAGATTGGGAAATTTTCACTACTCAACTTGGGGCATTCCAAAGTTGAAGCGACAGCACTAGAGGAGGTCAAGTTGGTAGACCTCGAACACAGGAAACACAACCCTTACCAGTTAGTGGGAAATCACATGGCCCACTGTAATATGAAGGATTATGAACATGAGAAGTCCCCTTGTGATGACATGTTCAAAGGGACTAGGACCTATGAAGAGGTGTTAGAGAGGGTACAGACACTGCAGTCCAACTTACAAGCTAGTTTTCAGACCTTCTAGAAGCATAGACAGAGTGGTATGCCCTAAGTACTGGAAGGAGAAGCAATCAACCTTCCTCAGGAACAAGAGGATACTTCTCCAGGTTTTGAACAATAAGCACAGGATAAAGTCAATCTCGAGGAAATTCCACAAGAGACTAAAAGGTCTTCGCAAAATGAAGAGGTCTTACAGATAGAAAATCTAGAGACGGAAACAGAGAAGAAGTCTGGGACACCTCCTGAGTCCAATAAGTCCACTCCCCCTTTATCATCTACTATTGATGTCAATATACCTAAGTCCATAGGAGAAATAAGATCTACAGAGCTAGGAAGTCCCATAGGTTCCTTAACCCCTTTACAGTCCACCTTTGGACTCCCATAGATGGGAGCCATATATGTTAGTGATCTTACCCCTATCTCTAGAGATGAGATCCATCCTTCTGATTATTTTTTCAGGAAAAAGAAGAAGGTTTTTCTAAAATAAGAGATGTATATGAGAGAGGGGGGTATGGTGAAGAAGCATAGGGCCTTGATAGATGGTCATAATTTGGAAGAGGAAGATTTCTCTATAGAGGTAGCAGGCCCCATGGGAGCCATGGCAACAACAAACCTTTTTACTGTGGAAAACATGAGAACAAGGATAAAGAAGAGTAACCAAACAATAGCTCAATTGTAAGACCAGTTAAAGAATGCTGAGAAAAACATTAGAGAAGAGGTGAATAAAATCTTGGACCAGGTGAGATATATTGAAAGGCAATAAATTCAATCACTCAAATCAATCCTAGATGAAATGAACTAGAAGATACAAGCAAGTCAGGTGCAGGTTACTCAACAAAAGGAGTTTGTAGAGAAGCTACAGGATAAGTTAAATTTGACAGAAGGCCAGGTTGTAGACTTAAAGGCTTTCTAGACCCTCTCGCTGGAAGCACATACAAAGATAGAAGCCGAGCAACAGAAATTGATCTCCAAAATAGATATCATACAAAATTATTTTCAAGAGGTAATAAAATCCCTTGATAATACTATTTTACAGGGAAAGGAGGCTAAAGCAACAAGGAATACCTTCCAGAAAGCAATTTCATGTTCAAGAAACAAAGATATGTCAAGAAATCTAAAGCTTTCTGTCACAGAACAGATAAGAGGAGACATCATGCTCAAGGTATGGGAAAAAAACATATCTGAAAACAAGAATATAGTCAAAGAAATAAAAGATGATTGTGAGGGAATATTTGATTCTTTGGATAAGAAAGCGTTAGGTATTGAAATAAATGATTGCTCTGAGCCACTAGGGAAGATAAACATTGTGAAACAACAGTTGAACTACAAAGAGAGCTTGAAAGAGATTCAGGAGGAAATTTCACAGTTGAAGGAAATCGATGCCAACCTAATAGACAGATGGTTGGTACAACCCAATTTAAAGTTGCAAGTGATCAGGTTTGCCGATAAAGGTTTTGAAGACCAGTTTCCAAAGGTCCAAAGAAAGTTTTATCTGTTTGAAGCTAATGATCTTTCAACACTTCCTAGAAGTTTTGTTTATTTTCTAAAGAAATGTATTGAATCAAAGGAGGGAAAGACTTCAACTAAATAGTGAAGTATCATTTGAAACCTTATACTATTGAAATGATAGAGAAACAAAACTTAATCATGCAACGATTAAGGTTGCATTTTTGTAACTAATTTTCTCCTAAAAAGTAGGATATTGCTAACCATCAAGTATCAATGACCTTTGTATAAATACAAGGAGAGAATACTGAAACAAGGCTTTTTTCTCTACAAAGGCATTGTGACAAAGTAATTTTCAAGAGACTCTGAATTAATACAAATGTTGATTAAAGATTCCAGATTTTGTCAAGTCTGAGTTATGTGTTCCCCTGTCTTTTCATCTTTCTTTCATATATCTAATTGATGAATGCTTGGCTACAATTTAGTATGACCTCTACTGTGGAAATTATTATTCTTTTTATTTAATTCATTTACAATTTTTCCTCTGTATCGGTTATCAACAGATACAAGACCTGTGAATGTTTAGATTTCAATATCATATGCTTCATTAATATTTTTCTTGTTTTCATAGTCTTCTGTTACAATGTGAGATTCCCCTTCAATCGATGCCTCACCTTGTTAATAGCGTTATGTTTTTCCTCATATCATGCATGTTTCCTTTCCTTTAAATTTAACTCAGATACAAGAAACAGACTTTAATTTAGTGATCCTATTAATTTGTGTTTTAAAATCTTTCTCTTTACATTGTGAAATAGAGATAATGAAGCCTAAAAAGAAAACATAGAATTGTATATCCTTTACTTTTATCCTTCATGACAGTACCAGTTTCAAGGCAACCTAACATCGAACCCGGTCTTTCAGATCAAACCAACATCGCTCTAAATTTATTTAACACTATCTTACAAACAAAAAATAACCGGGTTGAGTTAGAATGTTCATGGGAAGCAATTGAGAGAGATATTAGTATTCAGGAAAACTTGGAATTTCGACAGAGACATTTGAGAAACCAACCATAGTTCTCACCTTTTTATCATTGATTTTTATATCCTCAACTTCCTCTATCTTTTCAGATGCCTTGATAGTATACTTTAGAGCCTTAAAGTATAAACTTAGGAACAACATCTTTTTGGCACCACTGCTGGGGAACAGAGAAATGAAGCTTTTTCCATGGGAAGAACGACATTGACACTTTCCTTCTTTGATAGTGAAAAAAGTTTGAAAACCTTCTAAGGCTACATTTATATTTCACTTGGTGACTCCACATTGTTTAAACTGTCTCTTAACCAGAAGAACACCAGGAAGAATCTAGATGACAAGAAGATTTATCCTTTTTCCGACCCACAAAAAATTCTAAAATCAAGAAGATACTTTTGGCAGACTGCCTCATCGACAAATAAAAATTATCAACCTAAATTTACATAGTCTGACTCTGAAGATCAATACGGTGAATCAAGTATTCCACCCGTTTATGGGGAATACTTCACTGATAAAGTTACAACCCCTGAATCAGATTTGGTTCTACCTATTTTTAAGACCGAAGCTTTCTCAGCCATTTCCCACATCAATAGAAAACAAAGATCGTCCTCACTTCCTATTGCGACCGACTCTCCCTCGCTTCTCAAGGTTCGATTTCCCACCTCTCAAAACTCAAACAATTATCCTATATATCTCGACTCAACTTCTGTTGATTCTCCTATATTCTCACCCTGTGATTCTGAAGGAACCAGTCCACATTCCCCAAGCTCCTCTTTCTCAAGTTTCCTCCCCATCGATAACTGATTTCTTGAAACCCTTCCTTATAAGCCCCAAACTTTAACCGCTAAATGCACAATGGTCGTGACTGGAGGAGGTGGGGCAGGAGGTGCTGCCACAGGTGGTCCAGGAGGAGGGATAGGCAACCAAGTACCGCCTCTTTGGATATTTGCAAAGGTTGCTGCAAGATATGCCCCTATGGTTCTATCAGTCCCTCTCCATGATTTACCAGAAAATTACATGAAAAACCTACCCAAGTTCATAGGAGAGGGTGATTTAACGACAACTGAACACATAAATTTTTTCGATCAATTCACTGACATTCTTGGATTGGAACATGAAGATGTCTACTCCAGACTCTTGGTTCAAACCTTTGAAGGGAAAGTAAGAACCTGGTTTCGAGGCCTAGTAGCTGGATCTATACCATCATACGATGAACTTGAAAACCCTTTTATTAGACAGTGGGGTGAGTGGAAATACCATTTTTATTATCCAATCGAATTTGGGGCTCTTCGAAAAAAAAACTATGAATCAATTCTCGATTTTACCCAACGATTCAATAAATTGTACAATAAGATCCCAACCAAGGTCAAACCCTCTCAACCTGCAGCGAAAGTGACCTTTGCCGTAGATTTTGACCCTGCCTTTGTCCTGTTATTAAGGGAGAGAATATCAATAGATCTCACCAAGATGCATGATTATGACTTGGAAATCGAATCTAACATGATGGCATCAGGGAAGCTGAAAGCCAAATTTGAGACTGGAAATAAAGAAATCAGGAGATACAGGGAACAAGGAGGACCCTCTAGATCAAGAATATCTCCAGAAGACAAAATGGATGATATGGCTAGAATCATCAAAGAACTATCATAAAATATCGAGACTGGAACTAGATCAAGCGAAGAATGAACATTACGCTAGAAAGGAGTTTAGGAAGAAAGCTAATCCTCAAAACCACCAAAAATAAATTAAGAATGAAGATAAAAAAGTCCAAACCCCTTTTAAAAGCGAAAACTTTATAGGAGTACAAGACGTGGAGGATTTCGAGGAGTTAGAAGAGGATATGAACAATCTTGGCGATGACAACTTACAACCTTATATAATAAGACAAGATTATGAAAAGTTTTTGACTACAGAGTATAGGACTGAGAGTAACAAGAATAGTGTTTCAGAAGATTCATCCTATCAGGGTATAGCGAATGTTATAATGGCCGAGCTCCACCATAAGTACAACCTAAGACCTATAAACAGGGTTTCCACAACCACTCCAATTAAAAGGATACTACCGAGGGTTGAAACTGACGAAGTAGTTTCAAAAATCACTGAAAAATAGACTGAAGGGACTAAGACCTCTAACATATAGTCTATTAAAACAGAGATAGTGGAAACACTGCCCTTAAGCATGCAGAAACTAGACACCCCTATTACCAAAAAAAGGCCCCTCAACCAAGGAAGGTTGAAAATAAAGGGCTGGAGACTCAAACCATGGAAATAAACAAAACCATTGGAAGCTTCAATCTAAAGAATGAAATCAATAAGATCAAAATCCCTATTCCCCTTGTCGAACCGGCCAAAAACCCAATATACCGATTTTTTTTTGCTAAAATGATTATTTATTTGGAAAATGAAAGTCAGGTCAATGTTATTAACTTAGAAGATGATAATCCTAACATAATTTTTGGCCCACACTTCAAAGGTTCTAGAGACACTATTTCCCCTTTCTACATCACTTTGACTATTTACGACCATCTGCTCCATAACTGCATGTTAGATTCTGGGGTCTCTCACAATGTGATGCCTAAAGCAATCATGGATAGACTCAGCCTTGAAATCACCCGGCCTTATGGAGATTTATATTCATTTGATTTGAGGAAATTCAAATGTATAGGCATGATAAAGGACTTAGTTGTAAACCTTGCATAGGTACCTGCAAAAAGCATTTTAATGGATGTGGTTGTCACCGATATACCCCCAAAATATGGTATTCTCTTGTCCCGATCCTCAGGTGCTAAACTTGGAGGTTCCCTCCAACTTGATATGATGTACGCAACAATTCCCATTTTCGGAGGATAGTTCACACAATTGTACAGTGAAACAAGGTTAGCATTTATGGTTAGTGACCCTCTCATCCCAAATAATTATCCTGTATGTATTGCTGATTAGGATTTAGGTAATTGTATATTATCTATAGATGATGATGTTGATGTGTGTATAGAAGAGAGTTGTACAAGAAATAAAAAAGAAAAAGAACAAATAGAACATGATGTATATAGCACTGGTGTTTGGAAAGTGTTTTTTGATGGTGCCTCATCTTATCCTGGAGTTGGGGCTGGAGTAATTTTTGTGGCACCTGATAACCAATTCATTATCCCTTTCTCTTATAGGCTACAGTGGAACATTGACCACACTAATAACGTATGTGAGTACAAATCTCTAGTGTTAGGGTTAGAGGCCGCTAGGAGAATGAAAATTAAAAACTTGGAAGTTTTTGGTGATGAAGAGTTGATTGTGAAGCAGGTTATTTGCCAGTACCAGGCCAAACATCCTAGGTTAAGGTCATATCGAAATTGTGTTTGGGACCTAATCGAAAATGTTTTCTCCTCTGTTAATATTCACTTCATTTCGAGAACATAAAATCAACAGGCAGATGCTTTAGCCAAAGATGCTTCGACTTTCTCACCCCCCACTGCTTTCAAACTAAAATATCATATGCAAATGAGACATAGGCCTTCCATACCCAATAACATACAACATTGGCAAGTCTTTGAGGATGATGAACAGCTTTTTTTATAAACAGTAGACGAGTTTGCCAGAATGCATGTTGACCAAGAGAACCAAAATGATCCTATTTGGATAATGCAGGAAGGGGAAGACCCCCAAAGGTTCTAGGATAAAATCACTAATCACCATATGCTTGTTTTAAAAAATAATCAGATACCCAAGGGATTGATTCCCTCATAAAGGCTCTTTAATCATGATGACATCCCTTTGAATACTACCTTACAGCCTCAGCCGTAAGAGGTCGAAGATTGCAATATAGGTACCGAAGAGAGTCCTAGATTAGTGAAAGTATCTAGGTACCTATCTCCTGAAATCAAAAGTAAATATGCTAAGTTTCTTAAAAAATACAAAGATGTTTTTTCTTGGTCTTATGACGAGTTGAGAACTTATGATATGACTATCATGGAACATAAAATTCCACTGAAACCAGGCGTCAAACCTTTTAGGAAAAAACTCAGGTAGATTAAACCTATCCTATTACCAGTGATAGAAAGAGAAGTAAAAAAACTCTTGGATGCTAAAATCATAGTTCCACTGAGATACTCTGAGTGGGTAGCTAATTTAGTCCCAGTGAGAAAGAAAAATGATGATATTAGATTGTGTGTTGATTTCAGAAACCTAAATTGATCATCACTCAAAGACAATTACCCATTACCTAAGATGGATCATGTTTTAGAAAAAGTAGTTGGAGATAACAAAATGTCTATGATTGATGGTTTTTCAAGTTACAATTAGATCACAGTGCATCAGGACGATAAAGAAAAAACTACTTTCACTACCCCTTGGGGTACTTTTATGTATGATAAAATGCCTTTTGGTTTAATGAATGCAAGGGCAACTTTTCAGCGAGCCATGGATATCGCTTTCATGGGTGAAATAGATAAGTTCATTGTTATCTATCTTGATGGCCTGATTGTGTTCTCCAAATCTGATGCAGAACATCTAATGCACCTTAAACAAATCTTTGAGAAATGTCGAAAATTTGGTTTGTCACTCAATCCCAAGAAATCTCATTTCACAATGAAAGAAGGTAAACTCTTCGGCCACATCGTGTCTAAAGATGGAATCAAAATCGATCCAAAAAGGGTTGAGGTAATAGATACTATAAATTTTCCTAGAAATGTAAAAGAAATTCAGTCTTTTTTAGGAAAATTAAATTTCTTGAGGAGATTCATCCCTAACTTTGTTGAAATTGTAAAATTGATAACAGATATGCTCAAAAAGGACAGTGATGTGAGATGGACCAACGAAGCCAAAACATCATTTCAATGCATCAAGAAAGTAATAAGTGAAGTATCGGTCCTGGCAAGTCCATATTACAAAAAAGAGTTTTTGATTTTTTCTTTTTCTTCAGAACATACTATCACAGCTGTATTGTTACAAAAAAATGAGGAAAGTTTTGAGCGGCCTATTGCATTTTTTAGCAAAATTCTCATAGATGTTGAGTTGAAATATGATATATTGGAGAAACAGGCCTATGCAATGGTGAAATCTCTCAAGGCTTTTAGAAATTACATGTTTCACTCAAAGATCATTGCTTATGTACCCTCTAGCTTTGTTAAAGATATCCTAGTGCAACCAAATAGTGATGGAAGAAGAGGCAAGTGGTTAGCTAAGATCCAGACGTTTGAAATAGAATTCAAACCAACTAAAATTATCAAAGGTCAGGGTTTGGCCAAGTTTCTTGCCGAATCGAATTTAAAATAACTTGGGATAAATCAGTTGCAAGAGGACGAGGGATTTCTGGAAATAGATGATCTTGATGTCACTCCACCTACAACCGAAATTCAAGACAAGTTTTCTACTTCAGCCTGGTATCGCGACATCGTCCATTACCTACTCACGCTTCAATGTCCTAGTGATTTAACCCCATCTAAAGCTAGGAAAGTAAAGTTACATGCTGTAAAATACTATATCATAGATGCTAAATTGTATTAGAAAAACCCCTTAGGTTTCCTACTGAGGTGTTTAGTTGAAACTGAAACAGAAGGGGTTATGGATGAATTCCATGTCAAAGTGTGTGGAGGACATCATGCGTGGTGAGAAACATCTTATTAAATCTTAAGAGATGAATATTACGGGCCTAAATTGTTCACAGAAGTGAACACTAAAGTTTGAAATTGTGTCCCTTGTCAGTTGTTCGTAGGGAAGCAGAAGGTCCCAGCTTTGCCCCTAATTCCAGTTAAAATCGAAGCCCCGTTTCAACAATGGGGACTTGATTTCATTGGAGAAATTCATCCACACTCAAGTGCACAGCACAAATGGATCCTAACTACTACTGATTATTTCACTAAATGGGTGGAAGCTATCCCCACAAGAAATGAAACTGATTCGGTAGTAATCAATTTTTTGGAAGATAATATTTTATCCAGGTTTTGTTGTCCTCGAAAGATACTCATTGAGAACACGCAAGAATTCAAGTCAATGGCCATGATAAGTTTTTGCCAAAAATATAACATCGTACTAGGACACTCCACAGCTTACTATCCACAAGGTAATGGTCTGGTTGAATCATCTAACAAAAGCCCGATTACCATGATAAAAAAGGTTTTGACTGAAAATAAGAAAGTGTGTCATATCCATTTAAGATATGCTCTATGGGCCAACAGAATAAGTACTAAATGATCAATTGGGATTTCCTCTTTTCAGATGGTATATGGAAGTGATGTCATTTTACCAATAAACCTTTCTCTTCCAATAATGAAACTCTGGCAACATTCAAATGAATAACCCAGTGACGTTACCAAAAGGATAAACCAGCTGGTCAAAGTTCAAAAAAATAGTGCCAAAGTAAATGAAAGGTTGCAAAGATATCAGGATAAAATGAAGGCCTTATTCAATCAGAAAGCTAAAGATAGAGAATTCCTCCCTAGCGACTTGGTCCTAAAATGGGAAGCTAGAAAAGAAGACGCTGGAAAACATGGCAAATTCGATCTAATCTAGTCTGGCCCATACATAATTTTGGCCTTTGAAGGAAAAATGCTTTATTATTAGAAAACCTGGATGGAGACATTCTCAGTGCCCCTGTAAATGGGAAACATCTTAAACACTTCATGCAATAATGTGTTTCTAAATTCTCATTGTACATATTGGTTTGTTTTCATGCTTTTTGTATAGATTCAAAAAAGAAAAAAAAAGTTTATTTCATGACGTTTCCTAATGATTATAATGTTATGTTATTCATAGGGAAAGTTTCTCATGAAACAGTGGAATTGAGGTACTGAAAGGTGACATGCACAGGTATTCCTATCAAGTATCTCACAATGAAAAAGGTAATGAACGAGTAATATTTGGGCTGGCAATATAGGAGCTAATAAAGGTATGAAATCCCATTTTAAAAATTTGGGATAAAATTCCTAAGAAATACGAATAAATAAATCATCGATTCATTTTTGTCGAAAAAAAATAAAATAAAAAATAATAATAATAAAAAAAAAACTCAATCAAAGAAGTTCTTTAAGTAATAAAAAAGGGGACTTAAGAAAAGGTTGTAAAAGATAATTAAAAAAGTCTTTGAGAATAGTCATATGTACAACACTTTCTCTAAAACCCCCTTGCCCTCCCCTTGACCACAACAAAAAGCCTTTTTCTTGCCTGACCATGGATGTCTAATCATAAAGTTTCCTAATAACAAAGGGGTCTCTCTTTGGTTGTGAAAAATCTCGAACAAACTTTCAAGAAAAGGGAGCAGGTTGTGTTTTTAGTTCTTTGACTTTAGCTAGATAAAAAACATGGCTAGGTTAATCCTAACCTTATTAGTTATCCTAACAGGAATAACAGATCAGTTTTGCTCAAGGAAGTTCCCTAAACTAGATGTCAAAAGGTTTCCCTTAAGAAGTTCCCTGAAGCCCGTGATTTTTGAAGGCAGGTGAGAAGATTAACACAAAGCTATTTAAATGAGTTGACAAACTTTGTTGTTAAAAAAAAAAGGTGGGGGGGGGTGGTTTCAAATAGATATCTTCCCGAGTGTATTGTATACTCATTTATTTCCCCCACTTGAAAAAAAAAAATGAATACAAACAGATGGTGAAAGGAAATTCAATATTGATTGCCCCCATCTAGTTCAAAGAGATGAAGAAAGGAAATTATATTGATTGCCCTCATCTCATCATTTAAATGCTTGGAAATAATGAAGTGGTGAAAGGAAATTTAATGTGGGAAGTTGGATAACTTCACCAAGGTACTGAACAAGCTTGCTGGCAGTGAAGAAATATCCTCATATCTGATAAAAGCTATTATACATGAGTTACAAAATGATATGGTAATTTCTTTTCTTTTCGACTGGATTTTCATCATAGGTTTCTGGGATCTCCTTACCGGACACAATGTAAATACTTACCTTGATGCAAACAAAATCAAGTGAAACCTGATAGGATGGTTGATTTGGTTTTGATTATCTTACACAGATTTGAGGTCAGTTTCAGGAGAAGAAATAAATTGAAAACTCAGCTCGAGATAGCCAGAATTTTTGTTTTGGAAGAGTTTTCAAGGTTAACGTTGAGACCCTAATATTGTTCGGGTTTTCTCCTAATCTATTTCGTAGAGATGAATCATTGACTCCATTACCCAATGAAGGAACTTGGTCTACATGTTCTTCTCGTCCCACAAGGAGACGAGATCCCTAGATGGAGCCTAATGTTGACACAAAGTTTAAATTTTTCTACCCTTTAAAACTGAAGCTTCATCTTTTCCTAAGCCATGGGAGCCGCCCTTAGTCTAAAAAGGGGAGTCAGAGTCTTTCTTTCCTTTTAGGGTTTCGAGATTCAGTTTTTCTCGAGGTATGATCTTCAACCATCCCAATTTCCCAGTGCCGAAATCTTGAAATCGTTTAACTTATTAAAAAAAAAAGAGGGGGAATAAATAA
>JASDQU010370718.1:0-17874 GCA_032191745.1 Picea mariana | reverse complement strand
TAATAAACTCATAGGAAAGAAGGATTCTTAGTTTGAGTGGGATAAATGGTGATATAAGGAAAGTTTATGGTTGAGAAGTTTAATGGCCAAAACTAACAACTATGGAAGATGAAAATTAAGGACTATATATATTAGAAGAATATTTCTTTATCATTGGGAGGAATAGAAAAAACGTTGATGACTATGAACGATGAAGAATGGGATATTCTTGGCAGAAAGGCTCTAGGAAAAATAAAATTGTGTATGGAAGCATCAATGGATTTCAACATTTCAAAATAAAAGACAACGAAATATCTGATGAATGCATTGGCTAAAATGTATGAAAAACCCTTAGCCTCCAAAAAGGTTTTTCTTATGAAGCATTTATTTAATATGAAGATGTCAGAATGTGGGTCTATTGTTGATAATTTAAATGAGTTTAACACTGTCACCAGTCAATTAATTTATGTAGGAGTAAACTTTGATAATGAGGTTAGGGATCTTTCCATTTTGTGCTCATTTCCAAAAAGCTAGAATGACTTGGTCATGGATGTGAGTAATTTTGCCTCTGGTTCAAACACTTTAAAGTTTGATGATGTTGTTGGTGTTATCCTTAACAAGGAAATGTGATGGAAAAGCAGAGGTGGGACATTAGGTAATACTTTGATTGTGGATAATATGGGAAGACAAAGGGAGATAAGAAATATCCTAGGGAATCATGGAAATTCTAAGACGGACATATCTAATTCTAGAGGGAGATCGGAATGTTGGCATTGTGGGAAGAAAGGACACAAGAAGAGAAATTGTTGGTCTCTAAAAGGAAAACAAGGAGATGGAAAACATGGGAATAATCAAGAATCAAATGTAATAGGTGATTTGTTGCAAGATGTGTTAATCCTTTAATTAGATAATATTTCTAATTCTTGGGTAGTAGACTCAGATCTTCATTTCGTGCCACATCCCATAGGAAATATTTTCAAGATTATGTTCAAGGCAATTTTGGACGGGTTTATYTGGGTGATGACACACCATGTAAAATTGTTGGAAACGGTAAGATACAGATAAAGTTGCATAATGGAAACCAATGGTTGTTGAAAGAGGTGAAGCACGTTCCTGGTTTGAGAASAAATCTAATTTTAGTGGGCTAGTTGGAAAGTGAAGCCTATATAGTTACCTTTACATACAATTTGTGGAAGGTCACTAAAGGATCAATGAGAATAGGAAAAAAAGAGAAGGTAGGTACGTTGTATTTATGTACCGATAATGTTGATTCTTCTATTGCTTTAGTTTCCACAGGAGTGGATACAACATTATGGAATCATAGGCTTGGGAAAATGAGTGAGAAGGGAATGCAGATTATCCACTCAAGGATGATTTTGATTTATGTGATCATTGTGTTTATGGAAAATAGAAGAAAGTCAAATTTCTCAGAGTTGGAAAGGAAAAGAAGAGTAAAAAGTTGGAGCTTTTGTATACATATTTATGGGGATAAGATTAGGTATCATATCTTGGAGGCTCTTATTATTATGTTACTTTTATTGATGATGCAACTAGGAAAACTTGGGTTTATTGTATCAAAAAAAAATATGATGTTTTTGATACCTTTAAGAAAGGAAAGATTTGGTTGAGAATGAGACACGAAATAAGTTGAAGTGTCTCAGATCAGATAATGGAGGAGAATATCATCACAAGAAGTTTGGTAGTTGTTATCCATACCATGGGATTGGTAGAGAGAGGATAGTTCTAGGAACACCACAAGAAAATGGTGTGTCATAAAGGATGAATAGGACAATCATGGAGCGTGCAAGGAGTATGAGATTGCATGTAGGATTTCCATTACAGTTTTGGGAAAAAGACGTGGATAATGTTGTTTACATAATAAATAGAGGGCCTTAAAGTTCCATGGATGGTGGAATTCCAAAGGAGGCATGGACAAGTAAAAAGTTAAAATACACATTTTTGAATACTTTCAGTTGTGAATCTTTTGTCCATATTGATAGAGAAAATAGAACAAAGCTTGAGGAAAAATCCAAGAAGTGTACTTTTCTTGGATATGGAGTTAATGATTTTKGTTATCACTTATGGGATTATGAAAATCAAAAAATCKTTAGGAGTAGAGATGTGGTATTTCATGAGAAGGTCATGTACAAAKATTGGTTGCAGGCAAAGAAACATGAAAAGGAAAACACAAAATACACAGTTCTTAATGAAATTACAGAAAATGAAATCCCAGAGGTGCCAGAAAATCAAAATGTTTAAKAACAACAACAACAATAACCTMAAACTCCTACAAGTGTTGTTAAAATAAATATCAAGATAAGTAAAACCACTCAAGGATACTCTCCTTGAATGTATTATTTATTATTGACTGACTATGGTGAAACAGAAAAATATGAAGAAGCATGCATGTAGAAATTAGAAAGAAGAGGGAGTAGRGAATGAAAGAGGATATGGACTCTTTGGTACATAACCAAAATTGGGACTTGGTTCAATTACCTATAGGTAAAAAATAATTACATAATAAATGGGTTTACAGGACGAAGGAAGAATATGGAGGCAGTAGAAGATTTGCATCTTGAACAATTAGATGTAAATACAATGTTTCTCCATGGGGATTTGGAGGAAGAGATATAAATGCAACATCCATATGGGTATGAGGTCAAAGGGAAGAATAAATTAGAATGGAGGTTGAAGAAGAGCTTTTATGGCCTAAAGGAAGCTCCAAGGTAGTGGTATTTGAAATTTAATGAGTTTATGATAGAACAAGGTTATAGTGGATGTCACTCTGACCACTGTGTTTATTTTAAGAGACTAGATAATGGTAGCTATATTATCTTGTCATTGTATGCAGATGACATGCTTGTTGCAAGGTCTAACATGTAGGAAATCAATTTTCACAAAAGAAAATTAGCTAATTCATTTGTGATGAGGGATTTGGGTGCTGCAAATCAAATCCTTTGTATGAGAATAACAAGAGATAGGAAAAATCGCAAATTAATATTGTCTCATAGTGAGTACATAGAGAAGGTGTTTGAAAGGTTTAAAATACAAGATGAAAAAAAAGTGAGTACACCTTTGGATAGTCATTTCAAACTAACAAATGATATGTGTCCCAAGACATAGGAGGAGATAGACTACATGTCCAATATTTTGTACTCATCAACTATTGGCATCTTGATGTATGTGATGGTGTGCACAAGGTCAAATATTGCACATGTAGTGGGAATTATGAGTAGGTATATGAATAATCAAGGTAAAGAGAATTGGTAGGAAATCAAGTGGATTCTCAAGTATTTGAGAGGTACCACTACTTAGGGATTATGTTTTGGAGATTAAAACACTACTCTACATGGATATGTTGTTTTATATATGGAAGGTGATCTAGATAGCAGGAGGAGCACCATGGGGTATTTTTTTACTGTAGGTGGAACAACAATAAGTTGTATTTATAAATTGCATAAAATTGTTTCACTTTCAACAATGGAAGCGGAGTACGTTGTTGCTACAGAGGATAATAAAGAGATGATTTGGTTACAGAGGTTTAAGGAGGAATTGGGAAAGAAACAAGAGAACAATAAGTTGTACAATGAGATCCAAAGTGTCGTTTATCTTGCAAAGAAATTAGCCTTCCATTATAATACAAAACATATACAACTCATGTACCATTTCATACAATCAATTTTGGAAGATGGATAGTTTAAGCTAGAAAAGATACACACTAGTCATAATCTTGTAGACATGTTAATGAAGGTAGTAACTAGGGAGAAACTAAGTTCTTCCTTAGTTTCAATTGGCCTTCAAGCATGATGGTGTAGATGAGATACTTGCTAGGTCCAAAGTTGGAGCATAGTCTGGCAGGTGTAGTAGCAGTGGAGTTGTTGTAACCAGTCTCTGAGTGGGACAATGTTGGTTATGGAGACTGATTATCTTCCTAATTTGATGGATTATTAAACATTTTTTTTCTTTTGCATGTAAATGGGCATATGACTGTAAGACCTAGTTAGGTAAAAAAAAAGGGGGGAGCATGTGAGATTCTCGGATACCCTAGTCATATACTTTGAGGGAGTTTGGGCATAGAGTTGAGTGATGAAGGCTCACTTGGCCATTTCAGTCATATTTGGTCAAGGGAAACCCCAAGTCAAGTAAAGAGGGGAACGTTAGGATAAACTTGACTTGGTAAAAGAGTCAACTCTATTTTAGGTAAACAAGTGGTTTATGTACCCATGGTATTAGTGACCCATGGTATTTGTGTCCCATGGTTTTGGTAGATCATAGTATTATACTCGTGGATTACATGTAATGAAGACTTTAAAGTTCTCTTTGTTCTCTGCACTGCATGATGTACAGTTGTATATGATATCTTATATTTTTGGAAAGTGACTACTCGAACAAGGTCTGCATAAAGAGATTTTGTCAAAATTTACGAGCCATTGGGATTTACTCATGAATGCCAAGGGACTTCATTTATATTCAAATTGGCTCCCATTTAATGTGTCCAGAATATCATTTGAGAACACAATTGACAAGTCATAAAATAAAATCTAATTTGTGAGAGGAACTTAATTGTCAACATCGAGTAACTTTGCTCTTGAGAATGGTTGTGGTTGTAAAATATTTTAATTACTGTAAAATTGTTGGGTAGCAGTGTTCCCAGTAAGAGGTCGGTGTACCAATTTGCAGTAGAGTCGAATCTAAGGGCACGTGTATCCGTAGTTGTATTTTAAAAATTATCATGGCACTTAAGAGGTGAGATTTTCCTTTTTGTTCACCAAACACTAACAATATAATTTGGTATGAAGACAAGGTATCTATGATTCTTTGAGATTTCAATGGATGGCGAGGGATGATGATGGTAGAAAAAACTTGGGAAGTCAATTTGGCTAATGGTTTTTGCATCAATCTGTATTATATTAAGATCTTGTGAGAACTATGTAGAAGAATTCACCAACCTCATGTGAAATCAAAACAACAAGTTTCATTTAAATCACACAATTTGGTGATTCTATAAATGGCCATTGATTCTTCCATCCATGTGAGAGGCTTCCCAGCTAGTTGTTTATGCAAAACTATTTCTCTTTAAACCAAGTAAAATCCTATATGAATAGCAACACCATTATGGAATGAAAACATATGAGGAAAGAAGTCAACCCATAGTCAAGAGAACATAATCCATGTGCAACACACAAATTCAAGGTATAATTATTATTTTGTTGAAGCTCATCTTAATGACTGATGGCACAAACACGTTTGTTTTTATATAAATTTATTCACTCTTGAATTAAATAAACAAGTGGGGAAAGAAAAGGATAAATGTGAATGTTTCACGAGAGTCAAAGACATACCATTTTTTGGACTTAGGAAGTCATTAAAATGACAATAATGTAAAAGGACAAGGTCAAGTTAAGTAGAGTCAAAACGTTTTTTATTGAATGATTGTGCTCTGTAATGGGATATAAAGGGTCCAATGAAGTCAAGTTTATTTTAATTGAGTAATGAATTGAGTCAATTCAATGTCAAAATTAAAGTCAATATGAAGTTTTTTTGATGTAAACATCTAGTGAAGTTAGTGACAAAGGAAAGTCAAAATTATACGTACATGATTGATGTGACATGACACTTTTATCATTGTTGTATTTGAAAGATGGGTGCATGATCAGTTGTACCCGAAACTCTATGTTTGTTGTGCTTATTCTTAGGCAAGCAAGCATGAATCATTAAGTTTTTTAAAATGGGGAAAGGAGGAAAAAGACTTCAAACAACTAATCAGGAAATTGAACTATTACAACAATATCTTGATGTTTCTTTTCAAGAAATAGATAGGTTACATAAAAAAATCATTCCATAATTGGAAAAAAATGCATAATTTAGAACATGAGATAATGAACTTTATCATGAATTTGTTAGTTCTGCTACACAACAAATTGACAAATTAGAAGAAAAATTGAAATCACTAGATCAATTTGTAGATGATATTTTCAAAATTCAAGATCAAAAGGATAAATTAATATAATCATTGCAGCAAGAGTTTTTGGCAATGGAAAATGTGTTGTTATCACTCAAAAGTGAAGTAAAACAACTAAAACAAGAGAAAGTAAAGCGTGATGCAATGTATGATATGAGTGACCTAGTTCAAAAGATTGATAGTTCATGTGATACAAGTGACCTGATTCAGAAGATTGATAGTTGTTTGGTTGATGATAATAACGTTGATGTACATGTGTATCTTTTTTGTTTTGAGGATCCAAATGATGATGCTCCAAAATATGATCCCGGTGATATTTCTAAAGATGAATATGTTGATATATCTTGCTTTTAAAAGCACACAAAAGGATTTGGTTCCAAAATTATGAATAATATGGGTTATGATGGAAAAGGTTTAAGAAGAATGGTCAAGGTATGCAAAATCCCATACAAATATGTGTAAGACCAAGAAATGAAGGACTTGGTTATGAAGGTCAAACAAGCAGTGCAACTATAAATTTTGTGAAGGAAGAAACATTGACAACAAGTGATCCATATACAAGTAGCAATAGTAGCAACAAACCAGGAGAAACACTGACAACAACAAATCAAGTGCAGAAGTAGGAAGAATTTCATTGTGGAATATCGAGGCATGTAAAAGAAAAATGTTGGAACTTATATTCCTGTAGTATATGTGGTATTAAAAATCATGATCATCACAAGTGTTGGAATTCAGAAATATCAAAGCCTCACATGCAGATCCAATGTGGTTGGATAGATGTCCCTGAATGGAAAAATATTGTTTTCATGTTGAAAGGATTTTATAGGGTCAAATCTTCAAATGTACAACAATATCACCCATAACAATTTCATGGGTTAGTTGGTCCTCCAAAGGTCAGTTTTCATTAAAGTAAAGTCAAGCATGTTTAAGAAGAGTTGTCAATTTATTGAGTCATTTTCTTGTGTCAAATGAATCATGAGTATTTTTGTACTAGTTCGTAGTAAACCAAAAACCACTTTGTAATAAAAGATGTTTGTTTGTGGTCAGTTGAAACCACTTAATGTAATGAATGGTTCATAATAATATGAAACCACTTCAAAATTTTAATGGTTAAGGGTGAGCTAAGGAAAACCCTAGGTATGATGTAATAGTTGAAGGGTAACCCATAGAAGACCCATAGGAATGTCAAAGGTAAGATAAATAAATTGTTGATATGAAGATGATGTAGTTTAGATTATTGACTCAAGATCCATAATTTTTAAAGAAAGATGTAACTCACTTTGATACAAGAAGATAAAGACAACTGAAGAAACAAATGAAGATGAAGAAGACAAAAGATGATGAAGACAACTCAAGACATCCAAATTGAATCATAAGTATTCATTAAGGAGGAGTATGAAGGAATAATTCATACTTATGATATGATGAAATTAGACTTATTCTAGAAGTCTATGTATGACCAAAGATGAGGACAATGAGTGAAGTTAGGGATGGAGATCACATAAAAATATTTATGGAGATATTGAGGATATAGTTATGGAGATGGTTGTACCAATTATCTATATTGGACATGTTGTTATGAGCACCCCAATGCTATATTATGAGGCCTCATGTACTTTTTTTGGTGTGAGAGTGATGTATCGTTATTGTACATTAATGAAATGTGATCTTTGTGAGTATATTGCTTTTCTTATGTGTAGTTTATGAGTGTAAATTATTGTTTCATGTTTTTCATAAACCAACATGTTCCACACCAATACTCATATTTCCATATCTAAAATAACCATTCAATATTGATATAGATGCCTCTAACTATGTTATTGGTGTCATCCTCACTCAATAGGGACATACAGTTTCCTATCATAGTGAAACATTGTACGATGTTGTTCACATGTATCCCACCTATGGAAAAGAGATGTACTCCATTGTGCAGGCACGTTGACATTGAAATCATTACATTTTGTGCAAGTAAACGATCATCCACATTGATCACAAGCCTCTATAATTCATGCAGACACAAGGAAAGCTACATAATGACCCCCATCATAAATGGTCCACATATGTGCAAAAATTCCACCTAAATATTAATTACAAGAAGGGTGACACCAACAATGTGATGAATTCCTTAGTCAGTCCTCATTTGTGGCCCTCCCCATAGTTCTTAACTCATTTGGGCATGAGGCCTTTGGGTGGCCACAATTATATAGTAGTGAATCTCACTTCACTACTACTTATCAAACTCTGAGTGTCGAGAAACAAGTTTTGGATTTCTACCTCCAGTATGTACTCTTGTGCTATCCCAACCATATATATGCTCCTTCAAGCAAGTGTGCAAAGCTGCTTTGGGAGGCACATAACAATTTGGTGGCAGGGCACTTCGAGGTGGAGAAGACAGTAGCAATATTTCAAAAGAATTTCTATTGGCCCAAGATTCAACATGAAGTCGGTCAATACATCAGGTCATGCACTGCCTATGTCATCGCTAAGCCATCCATAAAAAAGAAATGGTTGTAAACTCCTCTCCATGTACCATACAATCCATGGGAGTCTCTATCCATGGATTACATGTTAGGGTTTCCCTCCACCAAGCTTGGTCATGATTGTGTTTTTATGCTTGTTGATTGGTTCTCTAAGATGGCCATTTTAACACCCTACAAAAAGAGTATCATAGCCAAGGACACTACTAAACTCTTATTTTTACATGTTTGGCTTCATTTTGGGCTACCATGGACCATCATTTCAGATAGGGACAATAGGTTCCTCAACACCTTTTGGTCCAACCTATGGTCTTTGATGGACACCAAGTTGACCAAATTGACTGCCTTTTATTCCCAAACAGATGGACAAACATAGGTGGTCAATGAGATGATTGTGCATATCCTGCACATGTACAAGTCCAAGAATCCATGTACATGGGATGAGAGCCTTCCATATGTTCAACATAGCTATAAAATATCCCTCCACGGTTCCATTAGTCATAGCCCTTTTTAGGTGTGCCTAGGAGTCCATCCATTGGCCCCCATTGCTGTAGCTTTTTCTATTCCATCTTCCTTGACAGAGTCATCCCATGCTCAAACCAAGGTAGACAAAGCAACTGAATTTTTTTAACAGATCCAACACCTCCAACAATAGGTTTGTGATATCTTAGAGAATGTCAATGCCAAGTATAAGCAGCGATGTGACCAACATTGGGTTCCTCACAAGTTTAAGTTTGGTGACAAGGTTTGGTTTCATTTGTAGAAAGAGTGCCTCATAGGCCCCCACATGAAGCTCAAACCACTCTGATATGGGCCTTACACCATCACAAATGTTGTGGGTGACAATGATTTCAAATTGGATATTCATCCTTTCCTCAACTTGCACTTATTATTTAATGTGGAGATGCTTGGACCATACTTCCCATCTCTATTGGACACCTCAAAGATGGTTGAGAAATTGGACCCTATAGAACTCAATGTTGATTGCATTGCATAGACTCTAGTGGATCAAATCATGGACACCGGGATGAAGGGAACCCACCAGTAGAACATACAACTCTATCGGGTTGTCAAAGAAGAACAACTACTTCAGCAAGGCAAGTGGCTCACCAAGGTTCAAATTCAACAAAAGTGTCCCCTCCTCCAGAGGGAACTTGATGCAATGGGGACCATTACTTCCTAAGAGAGTGTTGAGAGAGAAACTTCCATGTTTTTCTCAAAACATCTCAAACCTCATAAAGCTAAGAGAGGTAGACATGAATAATACCCTAAGCTTTAAGCCTTAATATATTCTGCGAACTTCATACCCATGAAACTTTGTCATTTGAATTTTAAAGTTCTATAATTTTAGTTTTCTTCAAAACAAATCCCAATAAAAAAAATTCCATGCACAGTAGAATTACAATGATAATAGTACAATTCCAGAGTCAAAATATTAACATAAAAATAAATTTATTTAAAAAAAAGAAGTGTAACTGAAAATATAGCCTGCTATAAAAGAAATATATAATAGACCAATTTAAAAAATATTTCACTTAAACCATGAACAAATCATCTATGAAAGCAATGCAATGATATTTATTGATTCATGTTTCAGTTTTGACAAAATAACTTTTTTGAATTCCTATGAGAATTCAGACCAGAAAAATATATGGAAGCTTAAGATGTAATCTGAATCATGTGAAAGCAACCAAGTACAATAAAAGGAAAACGATCCTACAATCTGGCTTGGACCACTTCAGGTATTGTGAAACCACAGTTTAAGAATCTTAAAAGAACATCACACCAACCTCACTTTGCCTTTCCTTGTCACTTTTAATGAAATTCCTCTCACAATTTTTTCCCTCCCCTCCATTTATCTCTCTTCTTCTTGTACTCTTTTCAAACAACTAATAAGTTTTCAATCATCTTTAATATATATAAGGGAGAAAATATGATCAATGAAATAAAAAACATTGGGAATTACTTAATGACATTTTGTAAGATAGGTAGGGGTCCCGCTAATACCACTTTGAGGCTCGTGAACTTACATCACTTAAATAATCAAATATATTTTATGAAACTATAAATGATGCACCACATGTGATCATAATATAAACAACGGACTTGATAATATTATCGCCTTGTCCCTCCAATTATCATTGATATAAAACTTGATCTTTTAAAAAAAATAATGTCTTTAATAGTCAAAATTTGAAAATGTCAAACTAAGTCAAAGTTGTATCCACGTCATCATAGTTATCATAAGCATGAAGTGTCAGTATTGAGATATCTCAGGAAACATGTCCACATGTGAAATTTCCCTCTTATCCTCTCCTTGTAACTCCTTTGTACTTGCCTTGGAGTGCACAAAAGAAGGTTTTGAGGTTTCAGAGTTTGAGGATTATTTCATGGGATTCTTTCCTTTTTCATCTGCAGATGAATTTAAAGAAGAGGATTTAATGTCAATGTATGTATGATTTTTAGTAAAATAGTTAGTCGAAGCAACAATAGAGGCAACAAAAAGTTCAAGTTGGGGTTTTTTTCCATGAATGTTGGGCCATTTTGTATTGCCTAAAACATGTTTTTATTAGTTTGTTTCCCATCTATCATTGACTAGGCTAGGTTGTGGATGTAGAGGGATATTATCTATACTCGAGTGGGTTTGCATAGGCACATTTACAGGTCTCAAAGGTTGAGGAAAAAAAAAATCCACCCAAGAAAAGGTGCCCATTTTGTGCCAAATGGTTGAACTCGTCAGAGTTATCATCAAAGTGAATAGAGAACCTTATTATTTTATTCCTTCCCTCCTTCCAAATTATGTTTGGTATTCTTCCTCTCCAGGATCCCCTTGATTCTCTACTAAAAAATCTCATCTAATAACATGCAATAATATCATTTAATTTCCATTCCAAAAATATATTAAACTTTCATCCAACTATTGATTGCATGTAAACAAAATAAATAATACTTCATTAAAAAAACATTGAAACAGTTTTTTCCATGGATCAGGTTATGTATTATTGGGATTCTAAAGAGATAAAAGAAGGAATAAAATGTACATACAAGCTTCATTTTTTATCAAATTTATTTTTCAACCTTTCAAAAGTTTGGAATAACATGCATATATCATTTTATATATACAAATTTCTGTGAGCAAGACTTGGAATAAGTCTTCAAAAAAATATGGGAAATCAGAGTATTCAGGTATACCTAGTTGTTATTCAAGCTCACTTTAAATTTCATTTATGACAAAGTAATGGTAGGATGTGAAAACCCTATGCATTTAATTATTAAAAATATGCAGTGGCAATACATGCAAGATTTTCTTGTAAACAAATTCTTAAAAGGACCTTTATGTGCACAGATAATGTGGACAACGATACATATAGTGTATAGAGTATGAAGGTGATAGGAATAAAAAGGAAAAATACACATGCTCTTGTTTATGTCAACCAAAATGTGAATCAATGATGAAAGAGATAGTTGAGAATGGTACAAAAGAGAATTCATTTGCTTGTTACAAAGGTTAAGCATGCTTTGAGGAAAAAACTTAGGTTGGTTTTTAGTATAAACATTTGGAATAGAGAAAATTTGTGGTGACATGAGTGAAAGGAGGATGACTTGGTGATAAGGAGCCATTCCAAACTTAAAGAATGGATTTCCAACTCCATATTATTACCATGTCCACATATAGAGCGTATCTTAGCTTGAGTGCTTGAATGAAAACAAGAAGAATATGCATGATTGTGCATTTTGGCCTTCTTCTCCACTCTACCTGTTAAATCTAATTCAGAATTGGTTGCCAAATTTACTAGAATGAAGCTCAAGCCCACTGCTTGAGAATGGGGCAATTTTGCAACTCCACTACTAGCTCATGTAAAAAACACATCAACCCTAACATATCTCAAGATCAAAAAATTCCAAGATATTTCAATACTAAATGCACATAAGAGTTCAATCACATCTTCATTAATGCTAACATCCGACCACCACGTTGTGCATTCAATTTTGCCACCTRATACATTTCTTGTGTTATAAACATAAGGTTTTTTAACAACGGAAATTAACCCATATATTTTATAAAAAAAACTTCTTTACTAATGTAATTCATTCACCAAAATAACTTTATATGAACACAACGTTAAACAACAATTTCTCCATTATACTTTAAAAAGAAAACCCCAAGTATATTTCACCAGAATCAAGTCACTTGAAGAACATGATTTGTGATTAAAATATATGAGCTCACACCTTTACTAAATCTAGATCAAATGTGTGTGTAACATTTACATTTTAAAATTTGAGGGACATAGCATGCCTTAGACTTCGCTTGAAAAATATCCTAATAGTACCCATGTCTATCTTACATAATATGGTAAACAATTACGAAAAATGATGTAGGTAGCACTTATCAATGGACTTGCAATTTTGTGCTAGCTATTTTTTAGAAATCAATTGGGCCACATATAGGATCAACAGGGGGGAGCACTAATCCAAGTGGATATTGGTGGCCACCCACCTCTTCTTAAACCTACTCATCACGATTCTCCCTCTTGTCCATTTTTGTTATGATTTTCAAGTCCTAAAATTCTTGGGTGGTTTTGAGGCCCTAAACAATTTTTTTTGGTCATTCGAGGGCCTAGGATTATCATGGATTACCTAGGCCCTACCAATAATTGTACTTCTTGATTATATCTTTCCAACGAGATACTAAATGCCCCAAACGAAATTTGTATGCAAAATTTGCACCCCTAGGAAGTTGATGCATCAACTAACCACCTCTGGGCCCATGAACCTTTTGGCGCTTCACCTCATTGGGTTAGGGTTTTGGACCTTTACGGTTCTTGATTTATGTTAAAAGGCCATTATTGCAGCCCATTATATTAGTTTTTTTCAAATAAGCATAGCTGATTTCTCTTTCTCTTCATAGATAAGCAACCATCATTCTATCCAATTTGTGTTCTACACTAATCTACTATTTTATTCATTAATAGAAGTTGGGTTTCATTGTATTTCTTTGTTATTATTATATTTTTATATCATTTAATTCTCAATATAATATGGATCATATAGTGATTTAAGGACGCATACTCGATGAAACCCAGTGGGAGTTTTGGTCAGAATCCAAGGGGTTTGGAATGGGGATGCAAATATAGGCCTAAATCCACTATTCCAAGAGACGTTTTGGGAATTTTTGAGATCTTCAGAGGAGGAAAATGGAACCCAAATTGAAAATATAGGAAAATTTATTTACTTGACATTCTACCTCCTCAATGAGCCATAAAAATTTGTCATACTAAATTTTTCCCAGTTTTGCTCTGTTTGGAAGATATCAATTTTCACTAAAAATTCTAGTCTAGAGGAAATGCAAAAAGGACAAAGTTGGAAATTCCAGATTGGTATAGAAGTTGAATAGAGAATCATATCCCCGATTTGAAAGTTTGTATGTACTCAAACTTAGGAATAATATAAGTGCCCAATATAAGAAAATTCTTGATTCTCACCATATTTTTCTCTATCAACGACAGAAGATAGCCTCTCAACTATATTGTACCAATGGGAATAGGGAACAATTGAGTAGAGATGGAAAATTCAGAAAGCCATATATTTCAGCTTAGAACTCAAAATTATGCACGAGTACAATTTTTGGAAAGATAATCTAGATGAGAAAATTATAAAATGTCTCATTTGTTAAAATATGCATTTGGTTGTGTTAGGAAAGTTGCAGTAACAGAACATCTAGACTTTATAAACATTACAACTATTCATGTGGATGATCTCCAAAAAAAAATTATTTTTGGAAAAATATTTCCGAAGGAAATATGTGCATACCATACATGGATGCATCTACACTTCATGATTGTGCTTGCATGGTGGGACAAAGGCACACATGGAAGTGCAAAGTATGGCAATGATTGTTTAATAGAAGGAAAAAATGTTCGAAGCAAGGATTAAGAATGAAAAAGAACACTCAAGGAGAGAGTGTTATGTCAAGGCTTATTAATAACATGATCATGTATCATAAAGTAAGTTTTTTTGGGTCTATTGCAGAATATAATTCCAGGGTGCAATCATGAAAAAACGAGCTATAAGGAACATGACTAGTGCAACTAGTTATTATGTACAACCAAGCAACCATGACAAGAGTAAGAGTTATAGAGTAGATGATGAAAGATTAATAAGAGATAAGGAGTAGAACCAAATTAATACTCAATTGTTTTGGAGTTTGAATGACTTGCAAAGACAAATCAACAAGGATTCTCTCTCAAAACATGTAGCCAACAGGTGAAGAATGAAATTAATATGCACATGAAGGTAAGGTAAGATAAGTCTTCATATCCTTGAAGGTATAAATGTAATGATGGTTTCCAAGCATGTTTTAAAAGGAACATGGACATATTAATGTAGTGGGTGAGTCATAGGGATGGGAAAATCATCTATAGGGATCAATATTTGAATACTTAGAAGAGTTTCTAGATATAAGTAAAAAATGATGTGTAACATACCCAGCTCTAATCTGGGTCATGCCACACAAAATTTCTTCTCTGATACCAACTCTAATTGCAAAAATAACTCACTAAGACAATTCGTTTGCACACAATCAACCTTGTTCGACATGCGCAATTGTTCCTCAGTACACGCGATGACTCAAGCCTCGTGCCGAAATCCTATTACCATTACTGTTAAAATTGACTAACAAATACCATTTATTAACCACAACTACTACATATGACCAAATTTTCCACGGTTTTTTGTTGTTATTGCCACACATATCCGTTGCACTTTCCACGAAGGCAAACAATAATTTTTCATGGAACTTTTTACGTCGCTATATCCACACACTTAAATTATTTGTGGAAACATTGACGAAATCAGGTCGCCATGTGTCATCATCATAACTAATTTATTTTTAAAAAAATTGTTCACATCGTCGTAATTACGAGAAACTATCATTAGTAGACCGATGAACATACGTCGGAAAGATGGAATCCCATAGCGAATATTTAACTTCTTGCCACGAACGCTCATTGCTATAGATACGCAAGTTCGTGGAAAGAAGAAGAGATGTACACATTCTTGCGACAAATATGCATCACTATAGAGATGACGGTGGGTGGCAATAGCGACGAAGTCCCATGGCAGAGTAGAAAACCCACCAATGGCTTGCGACACAAATGCCATACTTGCGATGAACATACGTCTCTATAGCGACGACTTATGTAGGTTTAAAAAAAAAAAAACTTGATAGTTTTCTAGTCTCCGAAAACAATGATATGCTACAGAAGTCCCCATCTCCATGATACATAGAAGCCTTAGTATTGTACCTAATGAAGAATATGATTTATTGTTGATTCATGCACAAATTTGATGTTTACCACCAATCCCTTATCCTACTTCAAGGACAAATCCTTTCAAGGAGGGACGATAGTGGTTGATACGAGGAACTTACGGGCACTTACGGGCACATGATACCAACAAAAGTACCTACGAGTTGTCATATTATAGCACATGAAAACTCCAATGTGGGATCTATTCATAATGTTGTGGGAGGTATCATTTCTAGTCTAAATTGACCATCCAAGAGGGCACCTGGAAACTTATATCCAAGATCATTATGCTTCACAGGCTTCATCTTTGTGTTGCATCACCTTTGGTGTCTTGATTCCTTCATCACACAGATTTTCTATGCAACCTTTATGGAAGATCCAAAACAAATATTTGACATGACATTTGATATTCTAAAGTGGAAGCATGGGGTATTAGTTATATAGCAGCATTGTGGCATGATGCATAATTTACTTGGAATACATAGTCAAGATACACGAGGACGTGTCATTTGTGTTCTATAGGAAGTTCCAACCAGCATCAGTTCATGATGAAGACGTGGGCAGTATAAAATGTTCCATTCATGGAGTGCTATCTTGCCATGATGACAGAGTATAACCAACATCTCCACCATATTTTTTTGTCCCTCCAAAATGATATTCTCAGCAAAATTGTGGTGCCCTAGATTGGATTGATGACAAACCTATGATTTCCCTAAATTAAGGCATATTCTTAGCAAAATAGAGGGTATATTGAAGGGTGAAACAATTAACTTATTTTTGGTAGCTTATGGTTGGATTGTTGGGCAGATTGTACAAGCAATGATACTCCTCCAACACCTGCACCAAAAAAAGAACCTAAGAGATAAATTTGGGGTTGCATTATGAATAGAGTTAAGGTTAGAAACAAATGAGGTATGGACCATCATATTTGAGATAAACAAAACATCTTTGGTATCTTTGCTATCTCTGAGGCTTATGAGCAACATACACATCATTTTACATTCAGTTTTATGAACTTTTTCTTTCTAGATTTTGATATTTTATGACAGGTGGGAATGAATGTCACCTACAACATCATTGGTTCAGACCTAATCACACTCATAATAGACACTTTGAGAGTATATTCCAGTCTCTTCTTTGCCATTGTGTCTTTGGTACAGTCAAGGATTTTTTGAATATTTAGGTTGTCACTTTGTACCTATTGACAACATGCAACAAATGAACTAATGTTGAAGTATGTAGGATTGTGCCATGGAAACAACAGTATAACTTTGATGGAGCATTGAGACTAGGATGACATTTTCACTAAGTTTTCATTGGCAAGTTATGCAAGTTTTTAGGTTGTTTTCATGACTGATCAAACATTCATCTCTCTACCATAGATGTATGCATGGAGACTTATTTTCCTCACCTCATCTTGAATTCTTGATTATTTATGGAGTATTTATGGGATTTATCCTTGGAACGCTAGGCCTTTCCAACTTAATTTATGAACAAAACATTGACTGCAGTCATGAATTTGTTTATAATTTCAAGCAGTCAATGTTTTTTTTCAAACCATAATGCATCACTATGTAGTCATGTAAGGGATACATACAGGGGATATGAAGAAATTTATTGTTGTTTCTCTTCAGGATTCCCTTTTCTCAAGAAGTAAGTGACCCTATATTGGGCATGAATTTTGACTTGAGTGTATTCTCTTCCTCAATCTGGAATAGTTTTGGCCTCCTCAAGTGTAATCAACATCTTGATTAGTGTTATTTCAGAAGTATTAGGCATTTTGTGAACACGTACGGGGGATATTTGTGCCTAAACATGCTTTTCCAATAGTGCTCTACCATGTCATTTCCTCAACACATGAATCATCTCACCCGAAGTGCATCATTGGAGAAGACTTATGAAACAAGGAATGGTAGAGCACCCTTCTGCAACAAGACACCTATGGAAGCAGTACGCTAGACTTGCCTCACAATGGAGATATGGGAGGCAAGTATTGGAGAAGACTAGAGGAAAAAGGAAATGTATTATCTTATATATACTTGACCTTCACCATAAAGTAATGTATCATGTGGAGGTTTTGAAGAGAGTTTTGGAGTCACATTTGTGGGCCTATAATGTAGGTTTCATCGCACACTTTTGGGTATGT
>JASDQU010370717.1:84748-94899 GCA_032191745.1 Picea mariana | reverse complement strand
GCCTGCTCGACTGATCGAAAGGGGGCGTTACAGTATGGTATCAAAGTGTTACGGCTTCAAGAGAAAGAGTGTTATAGTATGGTATCAGAGCCAAGGTTTCGACGTTGAGCCTAGATGGGACAGTTGAGTGATCTTTGGACCAAGGGTTTGAGGAGAAATTATGTCTGGAGGACCAATTTCGGACCTTTGAATGCTCTTGAGTGTCGAGGAGTTACTTGACCATGTTACCAAGCTCAGGAGGTGTAGCGATGTTATGAAACTGCAGCCGATGTGGTATCTGGCCACAGGGAGAGAGGACTCAACATCATAAGTGTTTGAGCAGTAGGATCTGTTCAGGGGAAAGGAGAACCCTCATGACCGTCAGATCTAGAAAATGTGTGCAGAGTTTAAAAACCCTTTGGAGTTGCACAGAAACTTGGAAATCGCGATACGTGAAACCTCAAATTCGTTGGGACTATCCATCGGGGGGACACGTGGCTGTCGGACGGTGTTTCAGCACCCGGGAAATCAAAATGGAAGAACCTTGTTTTCACAAGTCTCAAAATAGCGAAACAAGAAATTCCGAAATGATCTACACCATAGATCGTAAGATAGGAACTTGACCATTGGATCAAGTGGAGGGGTAGATAGTAATTTTGGGATTTCCGAAAACGAAAGTTCGAGAGGTGTGGATGCACAAACTCCTAATGCCCGAAACCCCAAAATACCAAAAGGATCTATGTCATAGATTTAAGAAGGGTCTAATCATTGGATTTCACTTGGAATGGATGTGGACACATGGGTGTGTACCACGTGCCAGTGGGACAAAAGAAAAGTGAGCAAGGTGGGACCTGATGAAGTCACCATAGATAATGTGGACCCTCTTGAGGGTGCCACTCGCCATTGTAGGTGTGGAGATAGTTAAGCTATGTGGGCCCGGAGAGTAAAGTAAATCGAGATTTTGGGATTCACAATGGAGGAGCATGAGGGCTCAACACTCCAACTCGCGAAGTCACGAGTTGCGAGAGGTGCTAGCACTTAGCCCTAGCCTACAGTTATATGTAGTAGGTGCTACTGAGGAGGGAGCCATACCTGTATCGCATCTCGAGTATTGGTGTTTGGAGGAAGAAGAGTTGAGGGTCTTCGACTCGTGAACTCGCAAGATCGTGAAGTTGTGAAAGGTGCCTTTGGTTATGAGGGTAGGGAGAAAGAGGAAGCTATCACCTGAAAACCTGAAGTGCCGAAGTCCTGAAATTTTCAAAGACAAAAGAACTGTCGAGGATTTAATAGTTGGATCTCGTGGACTGAGACCCTGAAACTAGAAGCATGGAGGAGCATGAGGGCTCAACACTCCAACTCGCGAAGTCACGAGTTGCGAGAGGTGCTATCACTTAGCCCTAGCCTACAGTTATATGTAGTAAGTGCTACTGAGGAGGGAGCCATACCTGTATCGCATCTCGAGTATTGGTGTTTGGAGGAAGAAGAGTTGAGGGTCTTCGACTCGTGAACTCGCAAGATCGTGAAGTTGTGAAAGGTGCCTTTGGTTATGAGGGTAGGGAGAAAGAGGAAGTTATCACCTGAAAACCCGAAGTGCCGAAGTCCTGAAATTTTCAAAGACAAAAGAACTGTCGAGGATTTAACAGTTGGATCTCGTGGACTGAGACCCTGAAACTAGAAGTCCCAAAATTTGTAGAGCCAAACAAAGCTCAGAAAACTTAATGGAATCAAAACAGTTTTCTTGTTCATGTTGGTTTATGAGTGGTGTAAGTTTCTTGAAGGTTTAAGGGCCTGACAAACTTCAGTTGATTACACATTGTGTGTGCAGAGTTCAATGAGTGTCAGGTCAACTGTGAATCTATGCTGAGTATAGAAATGGAAAAGGTACAGATTGTCTCTGAAACAGAGGACGAAAAGGTAGGAAGGGATGTCAACTTGGGAGTCGAAGGATCAAACTCTAATGGGCACAAAAAATAGATGGATAAGGAGGTACATGTGATGAAACTCATTGAAATATTGCAGAAAGATGCCTAGGCTCACCGAGCTGATAGCCGAAATCTCATGAGGGTCAGGGATCAGCAGGGTGAATTCAACTTAAGAATGCTGAAGAACCTAGAAAGAATAGAAAGGAAATTGGAGAAGGGGAGTGACTCAAGAAAGATAGAGAGTTGCAGGACCTCTGAGAGAAGAAGAAGATCGAGGAGTGGTAGCAGACATCATCATCGCTCCCCAAAACATTCCAGCAAGGAAGCACATAGTAGTTCAAGCCCATCCCCTACTAGAAAACACCGAACATATGGAAGGGATGAATTGAAGAGAGAGGTGAACAAGATCAAGCCTCCAATGTTTGATGGAGAACATAAGAAGGAGGAAGATGTCGAAACCTGGTTGCTTGGCATGAGAAAATATTTCCAACTGCAAAATTATTTTGCTCATGCAGAAGGAATAATTGTGATGTATCAATTGAAAGGAAAAGCATCCATGTGGTGGGATCAGTTTGTGCAGGTGCAACACATCAAAGAGAAAGATATCACTTGGAAGGAGTTCAAGGGATATTTCGAGAAGAAATAGCTGACCAAAAGGTACTATTATAGAAATATGAAGGAGTTCTTCAAACTCAAATTGGGTAGCATGACCATCGATGAATACAAATGAAGGTTTTTGGAACTACTGAGCTCAGAAAACTTAATGGAATCAAAACATTTTTCTTGTTCATGTTGGTTTATGAGTGGTGTAAGTTTCTTGAAGGTTTAAGGGCCTGACAAACTTAAGATGATTGCACATTGTGTGTGCAAAGTTCAATGAGTGTCAGGTCAACCGTGAATCTATGTTGAGTATAGAAATGTAAAAGGTACATATTGCCTCCGAAATAGAGGATGAAAGGGTAGGAAGGGATGTCAACTTAGGAGTCGAAGGATCAAACTCTAATGGGCACAGAAAAGAGATGGATAAGGAGGGACATATGATGAAACTCATTGAAAGATTGCAGAAAGATGCCCAGGATCACTGAGCTGATATCCAAAAGCTCATGAGGGTCAGGGATTAGTAGGGTGAATTCAACTTAAGAATGTTGAAGAACCTGGAAAGAACAGAAAGGAAATTGGAGAAGGGGAGTGACTCAAGCAAGACAGAGAGTCGCAAGACCCCTGAGAGAAGAAGAAGATCAAGGAGTGGTAGCAGACATCATCGTCACTCCCCAAATCATTCCAGCAGGAAAACACACAGTAGTTCAAGCCCGTCCCCTACTAGAAAACACCGAACATCTGGAAGGGATGAATTGAAGGGAGAGATGAACACGATCAAGCCTCTAACATTCGATGGAGAACATAAGAAGGAGGAAGATGCAGAAACCTGGTTGCTTGGTATGAGGAAATATTTCCAACTATAGAATTATTCCGCTCATGCAGAAGGAAGAATTGCTATATACAATTGAAAGAAAAAGCATCCATGTGGTGGGATCAGTTTGTGCAGGTGCAACACATCAGAGAGAAATATATCACTTGGAAGGAGTTCAAGGGATATTTCTAGAAGAAATACCTAACCAAAAGGTACTATGACAGAAAGATGAAGGAGTTCTTCGAACTCAAGTTGGGCAGCATGACCATCGATGAATATGAATGAAGGTTTTTGGAACTACTGAAGTATGTTCCGTTCATCAAAGATGAGGCTATCAACATTCAGAGATATCTGAGTGGACTGCCACCTTCTATTGGTGACAAGATTCAGTATGATGATTCTAAGACTTTGGAAGAAACAATAAGAAGGGAAAATGCTTATATGAATAGTAAAGAGAAAGGCCTACATTTCAGAAGGCTTGGGTTGATCAGAAGAAGTTCAGGAAAGAGCAGAGGCAGAAGGGAAACAAGCCTCCATTTTTTAGAAACAATCCTCAAGGACATCCATCTTTCAGAGAGCCCAGGAAGGCTGAAGTGGGTGACCAAATGCCCAGACCACCACCTATGGAGTGTTGGGGCTGTAAAGGGAACCATAGGTACAGGGATTGCCCCCACAAAAAAGATAAAGCGAGAACCATCCACAATGTTCAGCAAGTTGAAACAATGGAGGATATGGGCAGCAGGATGCCAAGGATCTATGCAGCCCTAGACAATAAGCAAGCATAATTTCAATCACACATGATTCAAGTGGAAGGTATGATCAACAACCAAACACTTATTATTTTAATTGATTATGGGGCTAGCCATAGCTATGTAGATCCTAGGGTGGTGGAAAGTTTTCATTTATCAAGAAGAAAACATGAAAGATCTTGGTTAGTACAGTTGGCTACAGGAACCAAGAGGAAGGTCACTGAATTGGTTAAATCATGTTTGATAGACATGAATGGATTGAGCATGAAGGCTGAATTGAATGTTCTTCCTTTAGGCTCTTATGACTGCTTAATTAGGATGGACTGGTTGGACCAACACCATGCCCTCTTAGACTATCATAACAAGAGGTTTACTGTAGTGTCCCCAAGGCTGAGCCCTGTTGTAAATCATGTTCTGAAAGGAATTGTAATTAGGTTTTATAGGCTGGTGAGCCAACTTTTTATACGTTGGTGGCTTATGTGCTTATTAGGCCAGGGAGCCTAAGTGTTGAAGGCTAGGACCCTGTTGTTGTATATGTAATCATGCAGAATGATGAATGAGTGAAGGGGGACTGAGCTTCCATAGAGAAGGCAAGGGATTAGGGGATGGAAGGTGGGAAAAGGGGGCTACGTGTTAAGCCTAGGGGGCTTCAGCCTTTGGAATAATATTTTAATACTATTCCAAAAAGGCATGAGCATTTCATGTTTTATCCTAAGTTCCTAACCATGAGGAAGGTGATGTGTGTTGGGTAAATGCATGCAGTTTCCAGGGTGACAAGTGTCAGCCCTAACCCATGCAAATAAAATGGCAAAGATGAGACGTGATGGGGGTTCTCCTCCATTCCACCTGATGGCCTGAGTGCATAAAGCCTCTGAGCGGTACGACGGATCCAACCTCTGCAGAAAAACCTCGTACATATTTTGAATTGAAAAACCTGTGTTCATCTGGAGAATCCGTGTGTATCCTCTATCTGAGATCAATATTTTGCATGGGGTCTCTATCCCAAAGTCGTGATCCTGAGCCATTCGGATATTGTTGAGCCTGTAGGAAAGCCATGTCAGTTTTCCCTTTTGATTGTTGTGGCCACGCAGTGATGGACTATGTGTGGCTTGTTGGCCAGTGGAGCAACACTCTCTCTAGGAGAGAGAGTGTACAGAGGAAGGGGAGAACTCTTCGAAGGAACCTTGTAGCTGCCACAGAGCCCAGAAACTTTTGGTCTGGCCTGTTGCTGTAACCCAAGGCAAGGGAGGTTAGCAGCTAAATGATTGTTTAGGTGACAGAGAAGGTTTATACTCCTGGGGTGGAACAGGCATGTGGGGAATGAGGGTTTGTGGGCAGTGAGCGCGAGAGGTTCCTGGGAGAGAATCCCATCCTTGTGGCTGTGTGTTGTTTCCCTATAACCTCAACGTAGCCTAGGATTCCTTGTATTGGGGAGGAGCTTAGTCCCAACTTGGGGGTGACCCACTGTTAAGATGATGAGCAGTGTGGTCTAAGGATGGGAGGTTCATGGAAGGCCTGCACTTGGTTGGTGGAATCTACCACTGTTCAAAGATAAGTACCAGATGATGCTTTAATTATGTTTGTGTATCTCTGTGTATTATAATCATCATGTATTTTGTTGTGTATATGAATTGATGTTAAATAGTATTGATTCTTGATTATGGCAGTAAATCGTATGATTACTCTGTGTTGAATGTGTTTAAATTGTTTTTAATGCATGTGATTAATTGTGAGTGAGAATGTTGTTATTCCGCGTAGTAACACCTACACAGTAGTGAGTGAAAAGTGGTGCTACAACTTTGTATTAGAGCCAAGGTTTAGACACTGAGCCTAGATGGGCCAGTTGAGTTGTCTTTGGATCGAGGGTGTGAGGAGAAATTGTGTCTGGAGGACCAATTTCAGACCCTAGTAAGCTCAGGAGGTATAGCGGTGTGCAAAATCGCAGCCGGTGTGGTCTATGGCCATAGGAAGAGACGAATTCACACCAACAGTGTTGGAGCCTTAGGATTTGTTCGAGAGGGAAGGTGAACCCTCATGACTGTCGGATCTGGAAAATGTGTGCAAGGATTAAAATCCATTTTGAAATGCACAGGAGTGTGGGAATTGTGATATGCGAAATCCCGAAAACCCAAAAAAACATGGAGATCTACGTGGTAGATCTAGGAGGAAGGCTCGACCGTTAGATCTGGAGGAGTCGCGCTCAAGTTAGTCGTGAAACCTTTCGGATTTTGCAAAGTCAGGAGATGGGAAGTGAGGGAGGTGAACACCTCCAAAAACTCGAAACCCGAAATCCTGAAATGATCTACACTGTAGACTGTAGGAAGGGAGTTGGCCGTTTGATTTAGCGGAGGAGTAAACTGTATTTTTTTTGGGATTTCAGCAGATGGAAGTTCGAGATGTGGGGTGCACTAACTCCCGATGCCTGAAAACCCTGAAACGACAAAAATATCTTCACCGTAGATCTGAGAGGGGACCTAGCCATTGGATTTTGCTTGGAATGGATGTGGGCGCATGAATGTGTACCACGCGCCAGTGAGTCGAGAATACATGCGAGAGTGGTGGGACCTGAAGATGTCACCCAAGGTGACGTGGAACCTCTTGAATGTACCACATGTCACTGTGGTGAAGGGCAACAACTGTGCTATGGGCCCGGAGAATAAAGTAATTCACAATTTCAGAATTCGCAAAGGAGGAGCACGAAGGCTCAACACTCCAACTCGCGAAGTCGTGAGTTGGTGAAGAAGTGCTAGCACTTAGCCCTAGCCTACGGTCATGTGTAGCAGGCACTAGCGAGGAGGGAGCCATACCCGTATCGCATCTCAGGTATCAGTGTTTGGAGGAAATGAGTCGAGGGTCTTCGACTCACGAACTCGTGAGATTGCGAGTTGCGAAAGGGTGACTTTGGTTACGAATATTTAAATTTTGGATCTTCATGGACCGAGATTCTGAAGTTTTGAAGTCTTGGAATTTGCAGAGCTGGATAGCGCTCAGAAAACTTTGTGAAGTCAAAACATTCTTCTTGTTCACATTGTCTTATGAATGTTGTAGGTTTTCTTGAAGGTTTAAGGGCCTAACAAACTTCGGTTGACTACACGTTGTGTGTGCAGAGTTCAATGAGTGTCAGGACCACCGAAAACTGACGCCAAGTATGGAATTGGAAGAGGTGCAGATTGCCTCCAAAATAGAATACAAAAGAGAAGGAAAGGATGTCAACTTGGGAGTCGAAGGAACAAACTTTATTGGGCACGGAAAAGAGATAGATAAAGGGGGATGCATGATGAAACTCATTGAAAAATTGCAGAAAGATGCCCAGGCTCGCCGAGCTAATAGCCGAAAGCTCATGAAAATCAGGGATCGGCAGGGTGAATTCAACTTAAAAATGTTGAAGAGCTTGGAAAGAATAGAAAAGAAATTGGAAAATGAGAGTGACACAAGCAGATCAAGAAGTGTCAGAACCCCTGAGAGCAGAAGAAGATCGAGGAGTGGTAGCAGACATTACGGTCTCTCCCCGAAGCATTCTGGCAAGGAGACACACAATAGTTCAAGCCCGTCCCCTACCAGAAAACACCGAAAATATGGAAGGGATGAATTGAAAGGGGAAATCAACAAGATTAAACCACCTACATTTGATGGTGAACATAAGAAGGAAGAAGATGCCGAAATATGGTTGCTGGGTATGAAGAAATACTTCCAACTGTAGAATTATTCTTCCCATGCAAAAGGAAGAATTGCAATGTACCAGCTGAAAGGAAAAGCATCCATGTGGTAGGATCAATTGGTGCAGGTGCAACACATCAGAGAGAAAGAGGTCACATGGAAGGATTTTAAGAGGTATTTCGAGAAGAAATACCTGACCAAAAGATACTATGAAAGAAATATGAAGGAGTTCTTCGAACTCAAGTTGGGTAGCATGACGATTGATGAGTATGAATGAACTTTTCTGGAACTACTGAAGTATGTTCCGTCCATCAAAGACGAGGCTGTCAAAATTCAGAGGTATCTAAGTGGAATTCCACCTTCAATTGGTGACAAGATTCAATATGACGATCCTAAGATCATGGAAGAAACCATAAGAAGGGAGGAATGCTTATACGGACAACAAAGAGAAAGGCCTACTTTTTGAAAGGTTTGGGATGATCAAAAGAATTTCAGGAAAGAGCAGAGGCAGAAGGGAAACAAGCCTCCCTTTTTCAGAAACAGTCCCCATGGACAATCATCTTTTAGAGAGCCCAGGAAAGTTGAAAGGAGTGAGCAGATGCCAAGACCGCCACCTATGGAGTGTTGGGGTTGTAAAGGGAATCATAGGTATAGAGAATACCCCCACAGAAAAGATAAAGGGAGAACTGTCCATACTGTTCAGCAAGCTGAAACAGTGGAGGATATGGGCAGCAGAATGCCGAGGATCTATGTAGCCCTGGACAATAAACAAGCAAAATTTCAATCGCACATGATTGAAGTGGATGGTACGATCAACAACCGACCACTTGTTATTTTAATTGATTCATGGGCTAGCCATAGTTATATAGATCCTAGAGTGGTGAAAAGTTTTCATTTAACAAGAAGCAAACATGAAAAGTCTTGGCTAGTGAAGTTGGCCACAGGAACCAAAAGGAAGGTCACTAAATTGGTTAAGTCCTATTCAGTAGACATGAAAGGAATGAGCACTAACGCTGAATTAAACATTCTGCCTTTAGGCTCATATGATTGCTTAATTGGGATGGACTAGTTGGACTAGCACCATGCCCTTTTGGACTGTCGTAACAAGAGGTTTACATGCTTGAAAAAAGAGGGAAATCAGGTAACAGTCCAAGGAATTCCAAGAGCCATGGCTGTTAGGGAAATCTCAGCCATGCAGCTGAAGAAATGTTGCCAGAAAGGTTGTTAATTATTTGCAGCTCGGGTGGAAGAAGCATCCCAAGATGTAGTCTCGAATATGGAATACTACAAGGTACTCAAAGAATTCAAAGACGTATTTCAGGAGGTACCTGGACTACCTCCAAAGAGGGACATCAATTTTTCTATAAATTTGATGCCTGGAGTAGCTCCAGTTTCGAAGGATCCTTATAGAATGAGTACGCCAAAGTTGAAAGAGTTGCAATTGCAGCTCGAAGAGCTACTAAAGAAGGGATACATTCTCCCTAGCATGTCACCGTGGGGTGCCCCAGTCCTATTCGTGAAGAAGAAAGATGGGACGTTGAGGTTGTGCATTGATTTACGATAGATGAATAGGGTAACTGTCAAGAAAAAGTATCGTCTGCCAAGGATCGATGATCTTTTTTATTAGTTGAAGGATGCGGAAATATTTTCAAAAATAGACCTCCAATCAGGATATCACCAAATGAGAATAAATGATGAGGACATCAACAAGACCACCTTTAGAACAAGGTACGGTTATTATAAGTTCACAGTGGTGTCGTTTGGGCTGTCCAATGTGCCTGCTATTTTCATGTGCTTAATGAATGGAGTGTTAAGAGATTATTTGGACAAGTTTGTCATAGTCTTCCTAGGTGATATCTTGGTGTATTCCAAAATAGAGGAAGAACATGAACAACACCTGAGAATGGTGCTGCAGGTGTTGAGAGAACACCAGCTGTACGCAAAACTAAGAAAGTGCTCATTTTATCAAAGACAAATTCATTACTTGGGGCACAATATATCAAAGGAAGGGATCGTTGTGGATCCTGAAAAGGTTGAGGCCATTCGAGAATGGTCAACGCCAAGGAATGTGGTGGAAGTTAGATCTTTTATGGTTCTAGCATGCTACTATAGAAGGTTTATAGATGGATTCTCAAGGATAGATCATTATATCACTTCCTTGCAAAGGAAGGAGAAGAAGTTCCAGTGGACTGAAGAATGTGAGAGCAACTTCCAGCGATTGATGAAACTGCTAACTAGCGCTCCAATCCTAAAGATTGCAGATCCAAATAAGGATTACGTAGTGTGCAACAATGCATGTAAGGAGGGACTAGGATGAGTTCTCAGCCAATAGGGACTTTTAGTTTGTTACGAGTCCCGAAAGTTGAAGGAGCATGAGAGGAATTATGCCACTCATGATTTAGAGCTGGCAACAATCATCCATGCCTTGAAGAA